>JAYJMF010304147.1:0-13376 GCA_036873715.1 Salvia sclarea
TTGTGGAGTCTTAACCCTAACCAAGGCCCATACTACAATACACAAGAAAGGCCCAACTGTGCTAACTAGTCTTTACACGCCCCCGCAAGATGGAGGCTCCATTCGTGAGACCCAGCTTGGAGCGAAAACGAAGGTAGGAAGTGTTGGGCAGAGGCTTGGTGAGTGCATCGGCAATTTGATGGGCAGCAGAAATATGTCGAACGGACAGAGTGCCACGCTGAACAAGTTCTCGTACAAAAAAGTAATCCAAAGCTAGATGTTTCATACGCGAGTGGAAGAACGGATTTCGACAGACAAATGTAGCACCCAAGTTGTCACAAAGTAGTAGAGACGACTAAGACAATGAAATTCCAACTTCGGCAAGAAGGTTCTTTATCCATGCGGCTTCAGCGGCTGCATTGGCAATGGCTCGATACTCGGCCTCCGTGGATGACCGAGACACACAACGCTGTTTGGTAGACTTCCAAGAAATAATATTCTGGATGAGATAGATGGCATACCCTATAGTAGACCTCCCATCAGTGAGGGAACCCCCCCCCCCCCCCAGTCAGCATCGGAGAACACTGTGAGGACAGGCGAGACAGAACGATGAAGGAATAAACCATAATCAAGACTGCCCTTCAGGTAGCGAAGAACTCGCTTGACGGCATCCCAGTGGGGCACACGAGGTGTGTGCAAGAATTGAGATAACCTGTTGACTGCAAAGGAAATATAAGGGCGAGTGAGAGACAAATACTGAAGTAATCCCAAGGCTCGACGATAAAGCTGAGGTTCATGCAATGGTGATCCATCCATAGGAGATAACTTAGCAGAGGAAACCATTGGAGTAAAGACCGGTTTGACTCCATCCATGTGCAGCTGAGACAAAATGTCAAGAATATAAGCACGTTGTGAGATAAAAAGGCCAGATGAAGTATGTACAACTTCGACACCCAGGAAATGGTGAAGATGGCCCAAGTCTTTCAATGAGAATTGTGCGCCCAACTTTGCTACAAACTCTTGAATGAACGTGTGATTATTCCCTGTGAGCACAATGTCATCAACATAAACTAAAAAATATAGAACAATGCCTTGCTGATTATAATAGAATAGAGAGGAATCGGCAGTGGAGCGCCGAAAACCAAACCGGAGTAGAAAATGTGAAAGCGCCAGATACCAGGCTCGGGGAGCCTGCTTTAAACCATAAAGAGCCTTCCGGAGTCGACAGACATGATTTGGGTGAGCCGGATCAGAGTATTGAGTTCCATTCAGAAAGGCGTTGTTTACGTCCAGCTGTTGAATAGGCCAGTTGGAAGATAAAGCGATAGATAAAATGAGGCGAATAGTTACCGATTTCACCACCGGACTGAAAGTGTCAGTATAATCACGTCCAGGTTGTTGCAGAAAGCCACAAACAACAAGACGTGCTTTGTATCTGGCAACAGAGCCATCAAGATTTCTTTTGACCCGGAAAACCCATTTGCAACTGATGGTCGGTTTGCCAAGGCGAGGAACGAGGTCCCAAGTGTGATTACGCATCAAGGCAAGATATTCCTCGTCCATGGCCGCTTTCCATTTTGGATCCTTGAGAGCAGCGGCAACGGTACTAGGTTCAATAGCATGTGGAATGGGATGGAGAGTGGTGTGATTAACAAAAGCAGAGTTGTACTATTTAGGGTTGGGGCGGCGCTCACGCGTGGGACGAGGATTACTGACGGTTGTGACAGGAGGGTCTTGGGCTTGCTGAGTTCGTGTCGGATCAGGCGAATGTTGGGGAACGTGGACTGGGGCGGGCTGATTTTGCACAACCGGGGGAGGTGGTGTGATAGGAGCTGGCCGTGGAGGATTAGGGGAGGCGGAATGTTGGAAACGAGCATGTAGTGGAGGAGAGTTAGGGGAAACTGATGGTGTAGTGGAAGGGATGGAGCGGAAGGGGAAGACATCGTCAATAAAGCGGACATGACAGAGAGTGATAAAGACGGTTAGTGGATATGTTGAGACATTTATAGGCAGACCTAGACATGGAATAACCTAAAAAGACGCATGGAGCAGACCGAGGCTCAAGTTTAGAGGAGGCATATGGACGGAGCCAAGGAAAACAGAGACAACCGAATGGTTTGAGCTTAGTGTAGGAGGGAGGTTGATGATAGAGTTTTTCGTATGGCGAATGATTAGCAAGAATGGATGAGGGACGACGATTTATTAGGCAAATGGCAGTTTGAAAAGCATGAGACCAGTAGGAAAGTGGAAGAGAAGTGTGATGAAGGAGAGAAAGCCCAGTTTCGACGATGTGGCGATGCCGACGTTCGACAGTGCCATTGTGCTCTGGCGTATGAGGAGGAGAGGTAAAATGAGATATGCCATAGGAGTTCAAGATGGGAATGAGTTTCTGAAATTCACCTCCATTATCGGAGAAAAGAGAGATGATTTTAAACCCAAAATAATTTTCCACTAAACGTTTAAATTGTGGAAAAATGGCAGCGACTTCAGATTTTTGTTTTAAGGGATACAACCAGATGTATAACATAGTAACCATAACCATCAACAGAGCGAGTATTGGTACTCCAAACATCATTATATAAGAGATCAAATGGCTTTGTACTGACGAGAGTATTATCATAGAAAGGGAGCTTGTGACTCTTATTAATCAAGCAATAATTACAATGGAAACCTTCTGGAATAGAAATACCTAGACTCCTAATCAACGACTTAGAGACACAGAGAGATGGATGGCCGAGACGGTGATGCTAATCTGAGGCCGACAACATTGTACGATGAGCCCGAGGATGAGAGGAAAATGGGATTTGATAGATGTGATTAACGTTCCGCCCCGCATTAGAGGAACCCCCTTAAACAGATCCTTAACAAGAAAAAAAAAAGAGGGGAAGAATTCAACCGATACTTGGTTAGTTTGGCACAATTGAAAATGGAATTAATCGAGGGGATGCATAGGACATTTTTGAGAGCTAGGGGACGGGTTGACGTAGGTAGAGAAGTGTAAGCAACATGGGTTATAGGTAGTGTAGTACCGTTACCGAGCTGGATCTCGTCGGGTCCGCCATAGTCCTCAAAGCCATGAAGAGGGGCAGATGGAGTTGCTGTGTGGTGAGAAGCACCAGTATCAAAAATCCAGGAGTTCGCGGCAGAAGAGGCCTGACCTACACGAGTGGTATTGACATGAGGGATACCATTATGAGGAGTAGGAACATGGACCTGTATGTTTTGCTCTTGCAAGAAGCGAGCGAGACGACAGCAAGTACGAGCCTGATGCCTAGGAATTTGGCAGTACTTGCAAACAAATGAGGATTGACCAGTAAACTGATTAGAAGACAACTGTCCATAGTTGGTACGGCCGCCAGAACGACCACCACGACCGCGCCCACCCCGGCCGCAATAAGAGGTAAAGGATTGCTGCTGTCCAATGGTATTCGAGACAGCCGATTGAGATGAGGAACCGACAGGTTTGTTTTGAGTGTAATTTGCAGTAGGGATGAGCGGTGGAGTGTCAACAGGGGTGGTGATCAAGCGCTCAATGTCACGGAGAATGTCGGAGAGATCTGCTAAGGTGACAGCGGTTTCACGCACACGAAGTGCCGAATAGACGGAGCGATAATCATCGCCCAACTGAGTAATAATGGCAGCCACAAGATCAGAATCCGAAATAGGCTGACCGGCAAGAGCGAGGAATCAGCAATGTCCCCCATGTCCTTCAGATACTCGGAGATAGTGCGTGTGCCTTTAGGGTTTTGGGTTAATTTTGCCTTCAAGAATAAGACACGACCAGGAGTCGTGCTGGCGTATGTGTTGGTGAGGCGCACCCAAGCATCACGAGAAGAACTAGCAGTAGAGATAACAGGTTGAATGGATTCGGTACAACTGCTGAGAAGAGCACTGACGATGATTTGGTCTTGACGATACCAGATCGAGAACAGCGGATTGGTATCAGATTCATCTGCGTCATTGAATTTGGATGGAGCAGGAAGCGAGCCGTCGACATATCCGATGAGATCAAGCCCGATTAGGGTAGAAGTAACTTGGCAACTCCAAACCGAAAAATTAGACGACGTCAATTTAATAGGAAAGTGGGTCGGCGCTTGAAGCTTCACAACCGTGGTAGTTGCTGTGATGGGCGCCATTGATGCAGGGGAAAAGAAAAAATTTAGGGTTTTGTGAACCTAAGCTCTTGATACCATGTAGAGACTAGAAATAATGATTGTCATATGTTACCAAAAAGAGAGTTACAACACATATATATATTGTGGAGTCTTAACCCTAACCAAGGCCCATACTACAATACACAAGAAAGGCCCAACTGTGCTAACTAGTCTTTACAGGTGCCACGTGGCGGGCGCGGAGGGGGAATGGGCGGTCGCTACCGCGATCGTGCGCCCGCGGCGGGCGCCAGCGGTGTTCCGGCCAGTGCGCCCGCAGGAGCAGCGGCACTACCGCGACCGCGATCGCCGCGTTGCGCTGCGCACACCCTTACAGTTATACTTCCTCCGAACACCTTGTATTGGCACAACACTTTTTACACTCTCTTTAAGAAAATTTTAATTAAGGGAGTGACCCCACCTCATTTAACATTAATTATCCCTCTTTTTATACTTTTTATATTTCATTCCTCCCTCTTTTTGTATTTTTTGTACTTTTTGAACTTTTTCCATTCCCTAATTTATTCTATTTTTGGAATGTGCCAATATAAAAAATGCATTCATTTATGTACGACTTCCGAGGGAGTATTTGTGAGAAATATTGTTGATGTAATGCAATTTCAACATAATCCTAAATACATAATATATAAATTTTGAAACATACTAATAAGAAGACACTTGTAAGAAACATGTCTTATTCATCAGTCACGTAAAATTCAATCATCTGGGGAAGTCCAAATTTGTAAACAGCCTGAAATCTCGTCATTTCATTTTAATTTTCTGAACAGCAGACATTTCAAATTAGGAAGCTACCATTTAAATCCAAATCGGACACCTCATCAATCAAAAGATATGCTAATTTTAAAATTAGAAAACGATGTTAGAGACGGTTTGATAATAACTACCAGCAATTTAGTTTAGAGTTTATAGTTGGCATTGGTTCGTGCAGCCAGATGCTGCTAAATGATAATCCTATTAGTTCCTTATCTTTATCACACTCTCCACCATGCATTTGTTGTCAATTGTCATCTTATGGATATAACATATATAACAAAAGTAGGTGAAATTCATCTTTTGAATTCATTTATGTTGTTTAGCATAATTAAGTTGGTGGGAGAATGTATGTATAATGTCATCAATAATCCACGTTCCATGATGGATTGATGAGAGTCCAAATGCCTTCTAAAACTCTTACCTAAAAATGCACGATTTTTCTACAAGTTCTTTACGTATAAACTAGTGTATATATCGTCGAAATTCGATAGTCTTTCCATAATTCGATGAAAGAAGTGTTAAATAATACAGAAAGTTATTTTTATAATTGATTGGTGATATAAGATTATATAGGAGTGGACAGCGATTGCCATAAAAATGTAAAACAAATGAAGAAATTAGATTAGATTAAAATAAAAGGACTTGAGGGTGCAGTGGAGCTAAATTTACTAGTCCTGTAGTACTCTGTCAATTTCACCTCGACGCGTGTTATCTTTTATAAAATTGTGGCATCGCACATCAAATAAGTTTAAGGAAAATAAGTAACAAATATTTAAAGAGTATATCTAATAGGTTAAATGCATTAAGTAGAGTTTGGTCTTTGTTGATGACTCCTTATAGTCATTTGTGTTCTGGAGCTCACAACAATTATCACAAAAGTGGGTATTAGATGCATTATTTGAATAAAGCCCTGTTGAGTAGCCAAGTTGGTATTCCTTTTCCATGATTTAAATGCCAACCCTACATGAAATTTTATAGTTGTCATATGTCACAATTGAATTGGGATACACTGTTGTATTTTCCCAGCACAGAAGCAGCTTTTCCTGGGGACATTAAACCTATTTTTTGGGGCAACTCTGACCTGTTATGGGCATCGTCTTTGCCATGATCTGTAAAATATGTAATAATAATACCAAGAAACAAAAAAGGGTAATTAATGACATATAAGTTGGAGGTAGGTTCAATATTTTTCTAAAGTTTGGCTGGCATTTTGCAACTGCCCTGCTGCTTTTTGCTTGTTGGAAGCTTTAGATTCTTCTTTGTTCAAAGAAGGGGATCTTATCCATTTTGTGTAGCCATGTGGATGTGGGAGAGAATTGATGCTTTTAGCCAAGAAATGGGACATGTTAAGGTTTCATTCATTATTTTATTCGGATGTTTGGTGTGAGAATTTTTTTTTCAAAATTTGCTTATCCATCATAGTACAACTAAGCAAGACAAAAGAAAAAGAAAAAAAATCTTCTTTAATTTAACCAAGCAGATTTAGAGAGAAGGAGAAAACAAATAACTTGAGTGATTTGGAACAATGGTGTGTGTGTGCGTGTGATTTCTGTTAGCTAAATCACAGGTGAAAATGCCAACTATGACGATTCACCTTAGTTTTAGGTTTATTTGTTTCACATCGGTTTCTGTTTTACAAAAATCACACAAATTTACATGTGTGTCTTCAATCTTGTAATTAGTTGTAACATTTCTTAGGATCTTCTTAACATTGACATTCCGTGTATAATTCTTGTGTATATATAATAAACAAATGACTTTTATGTTATATGGTTAGCAAATTGATGAGCATAAGAATCAATATTGAACGTGCATATCTCTAACAAAAATATCAAGAATTTGGCAAAAACTTGTGTAAATGATGTGCAATTCAATTAGGATTCACTAACCCTCGATATAGTATACAAAAATGTTGTATATCAGAGCAAAGCACCGAAGTGTGCTGTGTGCCTCAAACTTTTTGCAGTAGAATCATCGTTTTCCAACTCTTCTTTAGGAGAAATCTATAGTATTTTTACTGATATAGAAGCAACAAAAAGTATTACTCAGGCTCCGCTCTCTTTCATTGAAAATTTATCCCCAAAAATTGAAGGATAAGAAAACAAGAGAATATTTTATCATATTTTGGTGCTCCTTACTTTTTTTTATCTTATGTTCTCTTTGGTAGGAAAAAAAAAATTTATCCCATGTAGTATTTTAAATAGGAGTTATCTTTGTATATTTTGGGAGTTGAATTTGATTAATGAAAAGTTAAGGTTTATTTCCCTTGTCCCGTGTTCTTCCGGTATTCATATAGAATCAACGGATTTTTACTCTATCTGCATATTCCGATATAATTTATTATCAACGGTGTTCGTAATTTTTATTGTTTCTATTAGTTTCGTACTTCTCCTGCATCACTATGCAACATTTATCACACCTCTCACCCATGATAATTTTATCTACAATTTGAAGCAAATTTCTTTGTAAATAAATTTGAGATTCTTAGATTAAATGAAGCAGCCCTGCGGCAAGCACAAACTCACAATAAATTACATGAGAGAGAACACCTGCAGTAGCAGTAGCAGTAGCTTTGGGAATCAATTTACATGTGAAGAACACTCCCTCTGTTCACTCACAAACTCAACCACCACACTTTACATTCATGCGTATAATTAGTATACAAAAATGTCGTATATTATATATATATATATATATATACTCCTATTCTATAGCTTCCACAGGGCAATACTACAGTTCTCCTTCGGATGAACCTGTTTCAAAATTGCACAATGACTTTATTAAACTAACCTCACAAACTGCATTTTCATTAATTAAGATATCATTGTTAGAATTTTTACCTGAAGCTCGGGAAGAAATTCGTCCGTCTGAAAAGGAATACATTCATTTGTTTTCTTCACTTTGTTCTTGCTTCTTGCAGTATACTTTTGTGATATCTAGGAAACCCATTCTTGCACGCTGAAACCTGCAAACAAGTCATATCCCTTCATTTTCTTGCATGAAACTATAAACAAAACTAAGATTCCAACAACCATATAAATATTCCATGCTCTTTCTTTTTGCGAAAATTGGAGGCCCCAAACAAAGTAATTACATTTCTAAGCCTAGTAAGCAACACAGCACTCTGGAAAAAAGTAATTGCAAATAAAGGGCAAGATTTCTCCATTCAATTTTTCCCAACAGATATGACATGAAAAAATAAATAAATAAAGTTTGTCCTCTTGCATTCCTTTTTTACCTTTTTAGGTTCCGTGTGACAAATAGATAACTTCTTAAATGGCGTATTCACATTTCTACTGTAGGGGTCCTCTATAAAATGCTCATCACAATGCTTCTTTATTTTTTTTCCTTGTTTTCTTCTGTTTCTTTCCCCCCCAACTACTTGCAAATCATGTGCTATCCTATCCCCTCTTCTTTCTCCTTTTCAATCACATCGTTATTTACGGGTTCATTTTCTCAAAATATACCAACTTTTGGGTAGTTTTTGGCCTTAGACCATAACTTTTACAATTTGTTTCAGAAATCACCAACTTTATATTTTTCTAGATTTTGCACATCAACTTTAAAGCTTGTACATGATTGACTCGCAAATCATAATGTCAGTTTCTAGTTGAGATTTGTAAGAAAAGAGTAAAAACTCTACAAAAAAAAATTCAAAATTAAATAACAAAATTGGGACAAGTTCTAAATAATGGTGATGTACAAAATCAAAAACGGCCAAAAACGTTAGAATATTTTGAGGTAATTAGATTAGATATTTATGTGACGACACAACTACAGGATACTAGTGTATGCAGTAGGCCTCGAAGATTTTGCATGTTATCGATTTCATTTGTCGATTACCATTATCCTATTCCTATACACGTGATAGTACCTATGAATTGTTCTTACACTGTGTTTGTTAGTCCAAAAAAACACAGATTGCCCCTCAAATATTTTTTGTTATTTAAAAAAAAAAAAAAAAAAAAAAAAAAAAGTGTAATGACGAGAAAGCCCCCAGAGGTGTAGGTGAGAGAAAGGGACTTACAGCCTCAATATCGATCTTGTAAACGAGGAGCTTTCTTCTCTCTCTACAACTAGTCCTGTAGGCCACCACGACGTGCCCAATGGCCAACACCCACGACGATACGAACAGAGCCATCTCCATAGCACCCGCGCTTCTCCCGCTTATCATGAACACGTACGATGCCTTGAGCGACACGAACACCAGCGACGCCGCCGAGCACACCGTCGCGATCGCCAGGTACGGCCCCCGAGACAGCCGCGGACCGTCGCACAAGCTGTAAACACCTAACAAAAAATCCCCAAAATTGAATTCGGACCTCTAATTGAATTGATTGATTGATATATTTTAGGTGGTAATTAGGGATTCTCACATAGTATGATGGCGGAGCGGAGGATTGAGACGAGGGGGATGTCGATGAGCGAGTAGCGGAAGTCGTAGTTGTTGAGGTGGGAGGAGAGCGTGTGGAGGTTGAGCGAAGATGGCGACATGGCGGCGGAGAGGAAGGCGGAGGGGAGGAGCGCGTCGGCGACGACGAGGAGAATCGGGGCGGAGAATAGGAGCAGAGATAGCAGCATCGTGATTAGGAAGAAGAGGGTTTTGATCCATCTCAAGGCAGCCTTGCTGAACGTTTTTTCATCTTTGGATCCCATAGCCGGCGGGAGTAGTGGCTCAGTGTGCGGGTGTTGTGATGCTTGCGGGGAGAGAGAGAGAGAGAGAGAGAAAAGGGTGAGCGGAAAGAGAGGGATGGAAAAATCAAAACGCAGGGAAGATTTGACCCAAAATATAATGGAAGATTGCGGGGCGGGGAGAGGTAGTGGTCAAATAGGGGAGGCTTGCCCTCCTAGTTGCTCTTCTCTCTCTCTAGAAAAGGGAAAAGGGAAAAGGGATTTTTAACTGCAATACCGAAAATCTTCTCGCCCATAATCGAGTGTGGTGTGTGATGGTGGGGGTTTTATTCAAGGGTATTATTATAGGTCCAATTTAATTATCAAACCTATAATTATGCCTTTTCCTAATATTCCCGTATTTCTCTACCTTCATCTTGATTTTATTTTATTTGATTTGTATTCACCCAGTCATCACTTCCAAAACTTGCTTCTAATTAAATCACATTATATTGCTTTTATAAAATATATCTTTCTACACAAATTAAATACATAGAGAATAATTTGTTAGATTCCTTATTTCGGTATATTACATTATTAAATTTGAATCACAACATGCATGACTAATTAATTGGTATATGCACGAAAGCAGTCGTAAATATAATCAAATCTTTTTAAATCGAGCTACTCAAAGCGCATAGTTCATCAGTAACACTAACAATTGCGGGTTGTTTTAAAGAATTACCAAAAAAATAACCTTCAACACTGAAATTTTATATATCAGTTTTAATTCTAAAGTGGTAATTGTTGTTTATATTTAATAATTAAGCTTTTCTATTTATGAATTACTTTGACAACTCGGCTTATTATATTTGCTCTCCAATAATTCCACCCATAGAGTGTAGATGGAATTTATTCTTGTATAGTTATATTAGTGGGAATAGTCGAAAGTGTAACTTTACACAAATAAAGTACTGTATCTCTTAATTATATTTCCGTGGCATTTATATTTAAACATAACTAGTTTTTTTCTTGATAAGTTTCAGCGTGCATAGTTGTCCGACATTAATTTCTCGAATTCGTCGGGAATCTTAAAAAATCGGCCAAACACCTTATTTACCTGAGCTTGCTCAAGCTCGTTTTAATATAATTCTAGTTGAAAATTAAACTTGACTTTGTCGTATGAATAAGACTAATTTAACACACACAAGCTTGGATCCGTAAATTTAAGTTTACACAGTGTATAAAACATTCTAATGAGAGCCCCAAAAATATATTGAACGCGTGGTCAAGTTTTGCTCCCTAATTTCTTTTCCACATTTGTCTAAACAACATAAGATGTTTTTATCTGTCATATTAAAATTTGGTTTAATTGTGTGCAAATTGTTATGTCCATTTGTTCGTAATCGTACGTATGATGCATGAACGTGTTCTTATACAAGCCTAATTCTTTCATATTTGTAGAGTAACCTAATGTGGTATGGCAGAATGTATATACAATTAAAAGACAGCAACATGATATAACTTACTTTCTTATTGATCACGTGGACAGTTATGGTGAATTTACCTTTTCGTGAAATTAAGATTTGGTGTTTAAAACTTCAAAATTTGGTGTGAACGTAGTTGATTTGTACATTAAATTCAAGTGTCATCATGTTCTTATAATGACAAAGTTTCATGTATGTATAGGAATTTGATCATATATTACTCAAGCTTTAGATAGTCTGTAGTGATCATCTATCGATCTCCTTGATCCAACGGTGGAGCTTTTTTGTAAGTTTTGAGCTTTTTGCCGCTGATTTCACTATAATAAAAGTATAATTTAAATTCGATTTATTATGTGATACTGAAAGAAAAAAAAATTCATATAAATGGAGAGAAATCCCTCTAAATATAATTAAATAAAATTTTGCATAAAAAGATCAACTATTTTAGACTTCATTCTCTTGGTAGATCTTGTTTCCAACTCTATAATTTGAATAAAGAACCAAAAGATCACGAAAAAAGAAATAAAATGGTCGTTAAGAAGTGTTCATGTAGATTGAAGAAAGAAAAATATTCGAAAATAATAGATGTGCAAATTTCTATTTCAGATGATGCAAGTTTCTGCATATGATTTAACAGAAATATGCATATAGTTGACTCTATTCAATTACATTTGGTTCTATATATTTTGACAACAAAACCCTCTCCTATCCAGTTTTGTCGTCTTCTTCTCTGATTTCTCCGGCAAAATCAGTTGTAAACCACCCTCCTCTTATTTCGGGAGAACTCAACTATAAACGTACGCATACTCGCATAGCCATCATTTCTCACGATTCCTCAATCTCTTCTCAAACTTTCCTTCCTTTTTCTTCAATTTCATGCACGATCAACTGCTTCTGCCATCATCGCACCACCGCACCATCGTTGTCGCCTGCTTCCGTTATTTATGCAGCAAACATCAACAATTACAGAGAAGAAAAAGTACCTTACTGCCCTTTTTTAAAAATAAAAGTTAAAAATTTTAAAAATTGCCACATGTTACTTCTTTAAATTGTCACAAAGATCTTTCACAAAGAAGAGTTTTTGTGTATTTCAATTTTGCCACTTAAACTATATTTAATTGCCAGTATATTTTATGATTATTAATTATTATTATAATAATAATGAGTTAGGAGTCTCTCCATATAAATTTGCTCTTCCCATTTCAATTGGAATCTCATCAACATTTAATAGTCAATTAATTAACGGAAACCTACTTATTTTTTCTTTGAGGAATTAATAATTTTTCTTTTGATATTCTCAATGCTTGGCTTATAGCTTGATCGATGACCTAGCTAGATCAGACATGTGTGGTATACAGTTGCACTTGATAGATTCCATCATATGTATATAATATTAATGCTTCTTTTTATGATGATCTTAATTATATATGTAGATTAATGGTAATATAGATTGATTCCTAATTCTTGTGGTGGAGAAAGTTTTAGGTTAGTTATATGACTAAGGGTTCAAAATATTTAGCATCAAATCGTTGTAGATAATCTGATGCTACCATGCATGAAGAATTTGGCAAATTAGTTAGTATTGTAATTAAGACTCAATAATTGAAGATAATGAAATATGGTTCGTGGTTTGATCAGACCACTAATATATTAGTGGAAGGTTCTAATCAGTTAGCGGGTAAGGTGGAAACCGACCCGAAGCAACCATGTGTAGACACATGCGTCATATAGTTGCAGACTTGCACCCATTCTTAAACTCATAGTAGTATCTAACAAAACAATCGATATTAGTGCTCAATTAATTAATTCAAGAGTACAAACAGATTTTTAGGAGGGGGAAACCAGATTATTAGGAAATTAATTATCCTAGGCTATATGGTTTACTATTATATTTCTTAGGGGGCGGCTGGTATGCAGGAATGAAATAGTCGTTCTTGTCCTGCGCCCATTCCTATTATCATGGTTGGTAAGATTTTCATAGCAGAAATAACCATTCTCGTAGAAATGCTGATACCCATGAATATGGGCCTCCCAACCCCCATGGAGTAACTATTCCCATGAATAGCTTTACTTGAATTTTATCTTTTCTTTTAAGCAAATAAATTAATCTTATAATAAATAATAACAATAATAATAATAATAAATAATCCTAAATAATATAATAAATAATTATTAAATAATATTATATAATATTGATAGTAAAATAAAATTAATTAATAATAATTCATTAATTTATAACAAGTTATTAGATTATTAAACTATTAAATTATGTAATTATTTATAAAATATATTTTAATAATATATTATCATTTTAATTATCTATTATAATATAATTAAATATATAAATAAAAATGTAATAATAATGGAAAATTGA
>JAYJMF010304258.1:0-13375 GCA_036873715.1 Salvia sclarea
GCCCATATTCTGAAAACTGCTTAAGTCAACTTAAACCTAAATCTGCAACAGCCTAAGCTGTAACCGACTAAGTTCAGTCCTAGATAGTTATCAGTCCAACTGACCAGAATTCGTTCAGTCAGTATACAAAGGGACCCAACATATCTATATGTCATACATTACCTACATGCAAACATAGGGGACAATAGGATCTATAGGTTATGATGGCAAGAATATAATTATTAGATCTTACATAGGGTGGTTAAGCCTAGTTTCTAGGTTGTAGGATGATGATGAAAAGAATCTTACATAGGACAAGAGAATAAGACAAACACAAGAACAAAAGCAGAGGACAAAAATCGAAATGTGGGGGTGAGTGTGATGAATCACACGCATGGAATGGGAAATTGGGGAATTTAATTTATGATCATATATTAAATGAAAGTCAAGTATGATCATGTGGGAAAAATCGATACATGACATAAATTGTCCGAAAATGGAATGTTTCCCAAAATAGAAAGTTTCCATAATTAGAAGGTTGACGAATCGGGTGTGTCCACTTAAGATAAATCTCGAGATTGATCATATAATATGTAGCTACGTGAAATGTGTTGATGTTTAATACCAATTGAAAATGCTCCTATTCATGCTCGCATAATAATAGCAATAATAAATAACTGATTCATGTAGGCACACATATTTAATCAAAACACTTAAGCACGTAAACGGGCATATAGACACTCATCAGATTTAAGAGAACTTATCTTGATTATCCATTGTTTAGAAATTAACTCACGTAAGAAAATAAATTTTAAAACATGATTCTTGGAAAATCGAAATTTTAAATAAATATCGTTTTTAAGCAGGCTGCTACATTATTGCTATAGGACAGTATTTGAAGCATGAAATGTAGAGAATGTTTTCTCAAGTATGTCATCATCAGTAATAGTTTCTCCACAAAGTTTCAATTTGGAGCAAATTCTAAACAATTCGGAATTATAAGTACTCACTGACTTAAAATCTTGCAACCTCGTGTGCATCCACTTGAAACGAGCTTTGGGAAGGATAACGGTCCATTGATGGTCAAACCTCTCCTTTAGGTGTCTCCATAACTCACTTGGGTCTTTGACGGTGAGGTACTCAACTTTTAAGTCATCATGAAGATGATGACGAAGAAAAATGAGTGCTTTAGCACAATCCTGCTCGGATGCTTCATTTTCTTCTTTGATTGTGTCACCTAAACCCTTGAGACCAAGTGAACATCGGCATCGAGAATAAACATAAAATTCTTGCCGACTGGTGATGTTTGCCATTTGTGCAATTCTGCACAAAGGAAAATAACTAAATTTACAATATAATGTCAATAAGACATATATCACCCAAAATATGATTGCTCTTAAGGAGTATATAATATTATTTACGAATAGTAATTATGTTACTTCGGGAGCAACAATTTGTATCACTTTTTAATAATAACCATAAGGATAACAATAATGAAATATGAAAAATAATATAATAAAGATTTAGAAAAACAATGCAATCTTATTGATTTAATATGCTTCAGGAATATTAACTTTATAAAAGGTGTTCATCGTGAACACTTAATAATTTAATATCGTTGTGTTTCATCAAGAATTTCAACGATTTATTTATTTTGAATAATCTTAAAGATTATTTAGATTGTCAATTTATATTTCTTCGGAAAACATAAAGGAAATACATCAAGAAAGTTCTTGTTTATATACTCACGAAAATATAATCACATTTAGATAATTTCAAACCCGAGTATTTAATTGAATAATTATGTAGTTGACATTAATTCGTGACAATAAGAAGGATTGAGTCAATAGAGATTATACCCACAAATAAACTAAAAGCCAATGCATAGGTATTCGAAAAAAAACAAATGAAACAAAATAGACAGTCATATTGGTAATATATAAAAATTTTTATTAGATCTTGATAAAAGTCAATTCCGACATTTCATTTGATGTGATCATTGATATAAAATTAATATTTTATTCATATTTATTAGATCTTGCATTAATCAGAGAAATATTATTTTATTTTGCTAGATCATTGAAGCACTATGCATTTAATCATCTTTTCAAAAACATTGAGTCAACAATTAAACAATATTCATATTGCTATTTTCAATGTTACGAGAACAAATAATTTTCATACCTTAGTGTAGCCGATCAAAAAAAATGGAGAGGGCAGAGCAACGATGCTGATAATGTGTCATAAACTAGAGAGACCAAAATAGAGAATAACTTTGTATTCAAGTGTGTGAAATAATAAGGACTAAAGGCCTCTATTTATAATGAATACAAGAGCTACGGTTAGGGTTTTAGACATCACTTAAATAAGGTAGGACAATCATATTATAATCAAATAAATATTCTATAACATGAACAATACTGTGAAATACAATTATAACATGATTTTTGGATCTTGGCAATTGAATACCTAAACTTTTAAATTTTTGATATTGGAACTCAAGCCATATTTTTTGGCGTCAGAAAATCTGACTCATTATTAATTTTTCCTACGCGGACTTAAAAATTTCCATGTCGAATGGCATCTTTCTCACAAAAAATCGGTGAGAAATCATAATCCGTCCGCGGAAAAAATTGTGGGAGCCCCAATTACAAAAAATTGAAAGTTCGAGTATTTCATTGAAGACCCAAAAGTCGAATTGTAATTGCATTTTAAGGTATAGTTTATGATTTAATTTGCAATTTTTCCTTATATACTATGCAAGTTTTGTGTTATATATATGCAGGTTTATGTGTACTAGTATGCATGTTCCTCACTCTCAACAGAAAAACTGATGGAGATGAAGCCGCGCTGAGCTTCATGGAGAAATTTGAGCGGCTTCCGACTTTGCAGCCAAGTTGTGGCTAACAAAGTTATTTATTCATTTTGAAGTTATATAAGTATTTCCTAATCTTATTTCCTTGTTGATCTATTTTATTTTTGTCTAAGATTTCTTTTGCAATTAGGATTATTTTCCTAGTATTTATATGTAGTCAAACCTAAAGTTTTGGGTGGTTTTTTTTATAATTCTATGATATAGAAAACGAGGGTTTCTTCATCTTCTTCTTCTTCACGTTCCGGTGTTCGGTGAATCAACGGATTCGTGAATTATTATTGTGTTCGTATTAGCCGCTGCATCAGTTGGTATTCAGAGACCAGACGACGTTCTGATCATGCCGCCTCGTCGGGATCCACACGCCAATGATTTGGCAACTATGCGCCACCAAATTGAAGCTCTCACTGCAGAGATGCAGGCTATGCGCACCCAACACTCAATAGAAATTGAACGCCTCACTGTTCATTTGGAGACGGAGCGCCACCAACCCCCGCATCTGCATCGTGCTGCTTGTCGTGGTGGCAGAGCACGTTTCCATTCGCCTGATTCGGCCAATGACGACGATACGATTTCCATGGAGAATCCATTCGCGACGTTCGATCGTCGCGATGATAATCATGGTCCTCCTGATAATCATGTGACTGTTGATAGACGTGTCTTGCTTACTTTCAGTATCGGAAGTAAATATTATGATTCTGTTTGGTTCGATATTGTTCCAATGGATGCGTGTCATCTATTGTTGGGACGTCCGTGGCAGTTTGATCGTGTTGTCATCCATGATGGTAAATTGAACACTTATTGTGACAGCCCGCAAAAAGCAGGCTGCTCACTTTCTCATAATAATTAAAATTTTAAAATATTTTATTTGCTAAAATTTCTATAAATGCTTTTCAGTATATTAACTTAGCTTAATTATTTAATTTCTGGATAATTGAATAATTGAGTAGGACATTACCTAGGCATATGTATATTGCTGCTGTTTATTTCAATATTGATAATTTTGCCTATACGATTGTGGTGCATTGTTGCTGATTTTAATAATTGAGAATGACTTGTTAGTAAGTGAATTGCTTATAGTAGAGAATTTAGTTGGAATTTAGGTGCCACACCATTATTTTAATTGGCATCATGACATCATGACCCTTCCACCACTTTACCAATCTATTCTCAATGCTTCATGACATAAATTGTCACCCAACAATCATTTACTATTTAATTCATATCTCAACTCCACACTATGTGCCCATTATGACAAAGTCCATTGTAAATTCCATTTACAATTTTCATACCACCTTGTGATATAAATACCTACATTTCTTGATAAGTATATTCTTGCCACCAATACCAACTCTTATTTATTAATTTTGATCCAACCCTTATTGAAATCAAGTGTTAGTCCCATTATTGGGAACTATAAACCATTCACCACCAAGTGATAGATAATATCTCAATTTTATATCATTGCTTCCATTCCTTGTAATTCTATTTTATTGCTAAGTGATAAATTAATTTATCACTAGAATAAATTCCATTCTCTTGCCAAATTATTTTATTATTGTCGCCTATAATCGTTTTTGAGAAAATAGATCCATCTTGTCACCTTTGCATGGAACTATATTACTACCAAACTCCTATAATTCCACATTGCATGAAATTAATCTATTTCATGTCTTGAATAAGAAAAATTCCATTTATTTCTTTAGCCATATTTTCGAAACCTCACAATGAATTTCCAAAGTTTCAAAATTTCAATCACCTTTTAATTCAAACCCAAATATCATGATTTAATTCTTGTTATATCATGATTCATGAACAAGAAAAATCAAGCCAACACCCTTCTTTTTTTTCTCTTCGACACACACACATATATGTATATATTTTCTTTCCAATCATCCTTGCTCATACCCACTAACCATGGGAATTAAAACACCACACCAACAACACTAACCTAAACATTAATAACATGTATAACCCTAGTCAAATCAAGTGTTGTGGCCATGCCACAACACCATCCTTTCCTCCCATGGATCGCCACCTAGGAGGTGATTTACACCACCATTCAAACAAAACCATTAACACACAAACCATACTTCATTCCATTTCATTTTCACAAACTCCCACTCTCTCTCTAGCCTCCAAATCCTCTCCCTTCTCTCTACCCTAACTCTCGGTCTCTCTCCCCCATAAGGAGGCCGTCGGCTTTCTTCCCCTTCAAGTCGCCGCCGCCGTCGCCGTAAGCATCACCAAGCACGCCACCGCCGTCAACCACCCCACGGCAGTCGCCTCCTCCCATTACCAACCCCTTCATTCTTCTCCTCTTTCAAGTTTCAAGGTTGGTGAACTTCGAATCCTAACTCTATCCCCACATGCATGGCATGTAGAAGCTAGGTGATGTAAATTTAGACCACCATTAGTGTGATAGATGGCTTGCATGTATGAATTAACCATGGATCTAGGATTTTATCAAGTTTTGATGTGTAGCTTGTCAAGTTGTGATGTAAGATATGTATGCATGTATAGATCTAGAGATTTAAAGGGTGTTGATGTGTTAACTTTGAATATGTGCCTTAATGTGAGCTTGAATGGCATAAAAGTGTGTTGCATGTGAGATTTGATATGATCCATGGATGGTGGGTGAGTTTGATGATGATTACATGATGAATATACATGGATAAATGTTATGGTGGTGTTGAATTTGTGATGTGTTGAGTGAAAAATTCGAATTGGTAAAGAATTGGGTGAAATGGTGAATTTTGGGATGAATGTAGCTAATTCCAGATTTTTGAAAGTTTCTGTCCGATTTATGTTCCATTTTTCCGACGACCTAAAACACTTCTTTTTTGTCTGAAATTTTGACATAAGGTAGGAGTATGTGTCTAAGGTGCTAGGAAAAAATTTCATAATTTTTGGAGTAGTAAAAATATTTTTCTTGAATTAAAAGTTGGAACTGCTCAAAACTGCCAAATTTGGGAATGACAGTTTTGAGGTTCAATTTCAAAAATCTGAAAACCTAGGTTGCACACATATTTTGGCCTTAAGATTTTTACTCAACATAAACCTTGATATCAATAAGCTTCTGTAATTTTTCCCAAATTTTTAACTAACTAAAAAGCCCTCATTTCGACTCACTTCCCAACTGCCACTATACAAGTGACAGTTTTGAAGTGGAGTCTCTCCTCAACATGTACACCCACTTACACTTATCTTTGGGCCACCAAACTTTTTCCTAAAATAGTTCAGAATGTCTAAGATCCCTAGTAAAAATTTCATAACATTATCTAACCTAGAACCATTTTTCAAAAAATCAAACTTCAACACTGCACAAACTGCCCTTTTTGAAAGTGACAGTTTTAGGTCTAGGGAAAACATGAATTATTTGGACCCTTTCCCCTTAACAAATCAACTTGGGATTTTTATCCCAAGTGCTTTCTTCAGCCTTCCAATCACTATAATTTTTCTACTTATTAACTCAACCCCTAGCTATTTTACAAAAATCATTTTCTATCACTGTACCACTCTAAACTACTTCCTGAGTCCAGAACCCTAAAAGTTATATAACTCGAATTGTGGACGTCACATTTGCTTGAAATTTTTACAATAAGTAACCACTGACTTCAGGGACATGTGTGTTAAATTTGAGAGATTTTGAAATTGAATTTCTATTTTTAAAAATCTGAATAAGTTTCTGCCCAATTGTGACTTTGGAGGTTTGATGAGTTGATGTATGATTGTGTGGTTGAAGCATCGATATGAGCATTCTTAAGTGTGCACTGAAGTTATGGTGATGAATATGCCATTTGATGATTGAAGTGAATTTGTTGGTGATGAGTATGATGATTGATGATTAAATTGGAATTTGTTGATAATAAGTTATGTTGATAACTCAATATTGAATTATAATTCAATCATGGGATGGAATCGGGAATAAAATGAGTTGTTATATCATGATGAAATATTATATCCTTGAGGGGTTGTTGATTATAATGATTGTGGTATTAAGTGGTATGAGAAATTGAGATATGAAATGATGAGATTGAAATATTGAGAGGGAAATGATAAACATGTCTAGGACATGCATGGCATACTCATATATATGATATAATGAGTGGATATTGATGATATGCTTCATGATAGGAAGCTGCATGGAAAATCCTCGAGGTGGGTTCGTTTCCTTACCAAATGATATTTATAAATTGTTGTCAAGTAAGTAGAAACTTGCAAGAGGTAAGGGCTCTCTCGGATATGGTATCGTGCCACGGTAGAAACGTACTACCGGGTTTGAGGTTGTGAGGGTAGACATAAGGGTGGAATGCGCAATTCGTGCTGACATGCGATCGATTCGTGGGATGCATGACCATGTACCAGGACTCGTACGATGTGATCGTCTTGTCTAGAACGGCTTATCCGATTGAGCAGATGTGATATGTGGCCATGGTTGCCAGTTTGAGAGGAGTGATTAAAATTCGATTTTATGCATATATGCTATTTCCGGGCATATTTAGTCATATTAAACTGCTTACTTGATATTTTCTGTTGGCATGAATCCACTAGGTGCATCTAGTACTCAGCCCACGTTTATTTTCAAATGTTTTCAGGTGATGGTTTCGACGGAGAGTAACCAAGCAGGCTGTGGATGTATTAGGGCTTTGGTGTGGCTGATTAGCTTATTTATGTGGCTGGAGTTTGTGGCTAGGATGTACACAGCAACCCATAGGTCTTCGGAGGTCTATGAGTAGATGAGCTGCGTGTGTCCTTGAAGTAGAAAACTTGCAGTGTTTAAACAATCAAACTTGAACTAGTGTTGATGGACAACTTGAACTATTTCCCTCTTCCTTAAATATATTAACTTAGTTGTTTTTCCTATGACTATGACTTCTTTCGAGATTTTACCTTAAGCTATACCTTAATCTGCTTGATAGTTTCTCATAGACAGATGGTTCGCCAAATCCGCATACGGTGGGGTTGGCGGGCTGTCACAATATTTGTTGCTATGAACATAAAATTGACTCTATAATTTTCATTGTGAAAATTGGAGTGAGAAAGGAAATTGATGTGACATGTTGCAACTATGAGGATGTTTGTGTGCATAAAAGTTAAAATATTGTGAGCATTTTAACTTGCATTGGAGTGGTATTGAATGTGAAAGTTGTTGTGAGAGGTTAAAACATCTTGAGTATATTTGTGTGCATATGTTATCCTTAATAGCAATTGAAGTTTTGTGAACAACATTTCCTCGTAATATGAATATATGAGGCTACATTATGAATATTATCAATGAACTAGATTTTGTTACTTACAACCAATGCGAATAATAGTATAAAACCTATGAATATTTATTGATAAACTACGAATAAATGAAAGTGTTCGAATATTGTTTTATATAAATGTATAAAATTGTTGTGAATAACAGGTAAGATAATGTGAATAAGATTGTAATGAGATGTGAAGACTGAATTAGAGTTTCAGAATCTATGAATAAGAGTGTAATATTTTTAATATACTTGACTGCTGATGAGCCCAAGTTTTGTGCTCTTTTTCGCGTTGCGTCTAGGTCTAGATTGAGTTTCTTTGTTTCTTTTTGTCTTGTTCTGTGCCTGGAAGGGCACGCTGGTCTGTAGGGTCAGGTAGTGGCGGATAATGGGCAAGACGAGGATGATTCTTGACCAAGCGGATGAACTGAGATATAATGGCACCCCAGAGGCCTCAAGGAGCTCAAATAGCTTCATCTCACGGCGAGACCTTTTTCACAAACCGCGCATAATCAAATCTCAGGAGGTGGTCAAGGGCAAGATGAGTGGTCGTAATGACCAAGACAGAAGGAAGAAAGCAGGAGAGAGACGGTGAAAGATACAGGGTTCATCTTGGGCACGACGACGAGTTACCGAGATCAGCTTCAAATTGAAGATAACGCGAGTCTATCACTTGCATGAAAATCAGAAGCGATCGAGCCAAGTGATTAGATAAGGTTGAAGTCTTGGGCACGCTGCTGAAGGTATCATTGAAGATGCGTTGAGGGCACGGAGACTGAATGGCGGCGAAAACCCTAATTTGATCCAAAGAGATGTGCTAACTACTTGCGCGAAATCCGGAGGAGATAAGCCTAAGAGATCGGATAAGGATGCACAGTTGGCACGCCACTAAAGAGATAGAGTCCAGCCGCGGATGAAGTCTATCGCTGGGCACGCCATCTGGGAAGAGATAGAGTCCAGAGGTAACCAAACTCTATCCGCTACGGCCATGAAGACTCCAAACTCTAGCAATCTCTTAATTAGGCCATGGGCCTTGCGCCCAACCCACTGTAAACCCTAGGCCTATATATACTAGATGAGTATGCGACTTGTGCATTACCATATAACCTCATACACCTTTAAACTTCATTCCTCATAGTTTAGATCCCCGTTTTTCATTTCACTCCGCACGTAGCTTTAGTCCCCTTCGGGGGCAAGACGACAAGTCTTGTCCCTGGAGGTTTAGTTGTACTTTTCTGGCAGCACTTTGGGCTCGCCATTCCTTTTTGTAATAATAATTTATTTCCTTTTCATCATGATTTCGACTTACTCGTGCATGATGTTTTATATTATGTCTAGATAGGTTTATTTACTGTCTTGGGCACGACGACGTGAAGTATGACTTAGTAACATGCGAGGTCTAATCGGGGCTATACAATCTACATGTATGTGTTCCTGAAGTCCTACCCATGTCTCGTCGAGCCCATTACGTTAGTCGCGAATGGCGTTAGTGGGCACGACGGACTACAAATAATAGTCGGGCTAAAGCGTAGGTGTCCCTCGCTCCGAATAATGTGACTGGGGTGGATGATTATAGTCGTATGTATTGAGCAAGCCCCTACCTTCCGGCGGTGAGCACTTGCATGCTTATAGGCCAGTTGGGCCGTCTAGGGCTAAACGCAATCTGTCGTGACCATACGAAGTGGACTTACCAAAGATCCGAGTGTGGCGCGATGGGTTAGTGATGGTAAAACACTAAACAGTACGGATGAGAGCTGAGTGAGGTGGGATTCTGTGCGCGACGCCGTGACAATGGGGGATCCCATGTTGCCTATAACCAACGATACATATGTGTAGTGAATACATTTGCACCAATGAACGGGTTGTGGTCATGTTAACAAACTGTCTTGCCCAAGACAGTATGCTTTATTTTATTTATTGTCTTTAGTTTCTACAGGTCTTAGCAGTTTGTTCCCGTATTGACCAAGACAAAGTTGATACAACCACTTTCCCCTTTTTAGTGACACCATGACACCGTGACCAAGAGGACAGTACACCAACTCCCTGTGGATCGACCCTATACTTATCGCTGGCTCGCCTGTGATGGGCAATAGGTTATAAATGTATTTTAAAACGCGAAACAACAGCGTGTCAAGAAAATGCGCCAACGGCCGTGGTCGCTGACGAGCCCACTTTTCGTGCTCTTTTTGGGGTGTTCCTTGCCCTAGAAAGAGTGTTTTTTTGTGTGTGTTTGTGTCGGGGAGGACGCGTTTTGGGATGTTGCAAGTTGAGCAGGACCTTGGGCAAAGTCAGGCCACCTCCTGTGAAAAAGGTAAAAGTTTACCTTGGCAAGACACTCTGACATCTTGCCAAGACATGGTACCACGCGGGAGTTGAGCCTGACCGACTAGCTGACATGAAGCCAAGAAAGTGACCGAGTCAAAGAAGAGCGGGAAAAAGGACGAGGAATGACGTAGGGGACATAGGGTAAACTCAGGAAGCAGCTTGGAGACCAAGACAAGAACTCTGGCAGACTTGCACGAAAAGGGAAAGATTATGTGCAAGCTCCTCCTCTGCCGTAGAGATGTCTTTTGTCGAAAGGGGAAAGTCAAGTTGTGGTAGTTGGAATGAGACAAATCTGCCCAGCCTGAAGCCAGGGATGTCTTCGTCGGTGGTCCAAGACCCAAGCCAGCTACTGACCTCACCACCTACTGCCTCGAGATGTGCGCCATGCCAAGCCAAAGAGGAGTTTACATACACTCCCAACAATCACTTTTCACACAACATTCCATACGATTGAAGTGTTGAAGAATCTACATCCTTAGTTTCTCTGCACTTTTCTCTCATTCATTATCCTTGTATTCATGAGTGAATGGTGAGGAAGATGAACTAGTCCTAAGGGCAAATTACTTTATGTTTGTTTCTTTTGTTAACTCTGCCCGAGCTACGGCTTGCCAGAGACAGTTCACCTTTTGCTTTTGATTTTATATTACATATGGTTTCTATTATGTTACTTATCTTTTCATTTATGTTTATGATGATGAAGCGTGAGTAGTCGGCTTCGTTGGGCTCGGGGTGAGACACGTTGAGTCAAGGTCATGTGAGTTGGGAGGTCGAAACAATCTTATAGCCTTGAGTGAGTGTTCCCAAAGCTCTAGGCCAAGAAACTCATGTTATTCCTTTCCTTGAGCGTTAACTCGGCCGGTAGCCTTGAGGGGAGGGATAGCTACAAGCAATAGCCGTTGTCAGACATCGAGTGTCTCTTTGTCCCGGGAAGTGCGGCTGGTATTGGTGATTGTAGTCGTCGGACTTGGGCAAAAAGCTACGAGCCACTCCCTTTGATCGGCCTTTAGCTAGTTGGGCTGCCTAGTGATCAGTCAAGCTGTTGGGGCGGGAAACCCTAGTGAAGTGTCTTTCTAGGGAGAGCGTCTTGGCAAGGGGGCAGGGCAGGGGGTCTCGAGCTTCGAAAGCCGAAGTGACGAGGTGACGTCTGGGCTTCGAAAGCCGAAGTGACGAGGTGACGTCTGGGTGTCGAAAGCCGAAGTGACGAGGTGACGTCTGGGCTTCGAAAGCCGAGGTGACGAGGTGATGCCTGGGCTTCGAACGCCGAGGTGACGAGGTTCGACCTTAGTTTTCGAAAAGCTTCTAGAAGCTCCAGAAGCTTCTCAAATTCTCTACATATTAATATTTAATTATTATTCATGATATTTATTTAAATATTAGAGAATATACCAAGAATATTCCTCCTCATATTATCCAATTATTTTCAAAAATGATAAATAAATAAGGATAAATATGAAATGTTCTAGAACATCTTAGGTGTCCCTTGTGGGACCCACTTTTACTTGGAGACCAAGCATATCTCCTCCTATAAATACCCCATGATCCCTACTATTCATCATCTTCTCCAAATTTTCCCAATTTTCGGAATCACTATTCATCCCTACACAAAAATGCATTTTTTTTTTTCCATTTTTAAGCAAGAATTAAGCCTCCAATCCATTCCAAATCATTAGTACAACATATATACAAGTTGATCGCCCGTTAGGGAATATCGAAGCTCGAGAAGAACGGTGAGGAAGGAACGATATGGAGTTGTCGGGGATCGGGGCTGTTGCCAGTTGGCTGGAAATCGGGGCAACCACACGCCGCCGATAGCCGAGGCAGGGCTGCCGCTGTGAGAAAAGAAAGAGGGCAGAGGTGCTGCTAGAGCCGACTGCTGGAGGTAGGCAAAGTGACGAAGTCATGACTAGGTGAGGTGATGAAGTCATGACTAGGTGAAGTACCGAAGTCTTGACCAGGTGAAGTGACGAAGTCATAACTAGGTGAGGTGACGAAGTCATGACTAGGTGAAGTACCGAAGTCATGACCAGGTGAAGTGACGAAGTCGTGACTAGGTGAAGTGCCGAAGTCGTGACTAGGTGAAGTGCCGAAGTCAAGCTGGCGACACTGAAGTCGAGCTAGACGACGCCGAAGTCGAGCTGGCGACGCCGAAGTCGAGTTAGGCGATGACGAAGTCGAATTAAGCGACGCCGAAGTCGAGCTGGCGACGCCGAAGTTGAATTAGGTGACGCCGAGGTCTAGCGAGGCGAGACAGCGAATAAAGGGACAATAGGAGAATTAGTTCCTTAAGCCTAAGGAACATCCAGGTGGGCATTCTAAACTAAAATTCTCTTTTGTGTCAAATCATGAAAATTATTTTGTTGAGCATGATGTTGAAATGTGTTGAAGTCATGAGCATGCATGAGACATGGAGTGTATGATGTATAATGAGAAAGAAGGGCAGACATGACCACTGATTCGCTCTGGTCATGGCCCAACGGCAACCATTGATTTGCTCTGGTTGACCGGATGAGAAAGAAAGCCTATCTACAGACGACGTCGGGCCTGTACTGGAAGAGCTCCCAGTATTAGGTCGTGTGCACACATTTACCGAGCGTGCAGATGTGTAGGCCGGCCGGTAGATAGGGTGTGACCGGGACTGCGGGACCGGCACAAAATGGAATTGACAGAATTGAGAGTGTCAGATCAAGACATGCATATCATACTTTGCTTAATGCCTTGCATTGCATTTTAAAGGTTTTCTTAAAATGGCAACTGCCCAATGAGTACGTTTTGTACTCATGCCCTGCATGTTTATTTTTTCTACATGCAGGTTGAGCTGATGTTGATGATGGGGTGATGTGCTGAGCTTGGATTCATTCACGGTGCTAACTTGAAGCCCAGAGTTATATGTCTTCATACATATAACTCAACCACACTCTCCGTTGCCGATCTAAATGATTTCTTTTAA
>JAYJMF010304479.1:0-13373 GCA_036873715.1 Salvia sclarea
TTTGCCATGTGGCATCCAAATCATCTTTTTATAAATTAAAAATAATAATAAAGATATTTTTGGTACAATATCAATAGATTAAGTCTTTTATTGATATTATTGAAAGTTCAGGATATTTTTTGTACAAACCACATAGTTTAGGATTTAATATGAGATTTGCCCTATTATTATTATAATAATACTAATAAATAAATAAATAATATAAATATAATTAATTTTATTATATATTATAATATAGTTAAATATAATATTTAAATTTATAAAATAAAAAAATAATAATAAAAAAATACTAATAATCATATTTTAAAAATAATAATAAAATAATATAATATAATAATAATAATAATAATAATAATAACAACAACAACAACAACAACTTATTTTCATTCTTATTTGCTATTCCCTGTACATATCAGCCATAGGAATCACCTTTTTCATTACATTCTATTCCTATTGTTATTTCATTCCGAAGTGCATTCCATTCCTATCTAATTTCATTCTTGCATACCAGTCGCCACCTTATACATTTGGAATGAGACAAAACATTCCTATCTAAATGCATATCGTATTAATCATGCATCCATACATAAGCTCTACATATTAAAATAGAACACTATCCACATTTGGACCTGTATACTACCTAAGTAAATGGTACATCATATAAATTTTTTTTCTTAAATAGTACTTCATCCGCCTCTTTTTAATTTGCACACATCACTTTTTATATACGAATTTAAAAAAGCATTTTATTGAATAAATAAAGTTACTTGATCCACTCCTTTGTGTGTTAATTATTTGTCAATTTAGGCATATGTCAATTGGGACAACCCAATATAAAATGTGTGTCAATTAAAATGAGATAGATATAGTATACAAAACCAAATCTCATCCATTAATATCATTGATCCAGTTATAGAGATTTGCCCATTCTTTTTAATATTTTTTAACCCAATTTATTTTCACAACTTTCATTCCAAAGTATTTTTATCTTCACTTAGCTCCATGAAATGAATTATCTAATTGTTTAGGAATAACTTCTGAATCCGTAATTAGGGTATCTGTGCGACTTGTTCAGATTATGAATTGACATCAAAAAAATCAAGAAAACTTATTTGAATCATCTTGTATCAGAAAAATACACATAATTATATAAAAATATTAGAATTTGCCATCGTGCGATGTACGACAATAATTATAATAAAATAAAAAATAATTATAACTAAATTAGATGGAAAAACTAAAATAAACGTAGAATATAAACATAAAGTAATATCGATTAAAATCACGAATTATTGTGATACATCATAACAAAAATATTATAGAACGTTATCTTGTGTGATGCAGGAGTTGACATTTTACACTAAATAATTTAAACTATAATGGTACTTACAACTACATTAAAACTAAAATAATCATTACTAATTTACTAAAATGAATAAAAAGATTAAAAAAAAAAAAACCATCATATGTTTGTGTAGGTACTAAATAAGTTGTATGTATATATAACTGATTTTGGAACTTTAAATTATCATAACTTGATCGTCTTAATTCCACTTTTTACATGTAATATCTCAGATTAAAACTTTTATTGCGATCTTTTATTTAATACTATATGTTAATATCAACACAAACAAATAATTTATAGGAAAAATTAAATTTTAGGAAAGATAAAAAGAGAGAGAGAGATGTAAAAAGAAGATGGGCCACGTTTATTTTGAAGTTATTTTTCATCACGTGTAGTGCATAAATTGTGACCTTGATTTCTTCTTAATTTATAAAATTGTCGATCAATCATTTTGAAATTGATTTCAGAGCAATTTTAAAATTTTGATTTAGCTTTTAATGATACATAGATATAATGAATGAAAAAAATGAAAGATTACATAAGAAGGATGTTAATTTATAAAAAAAGAGTTTTAACGGACATTTTTTACCGTCAAATTTTCTCTATCTTCTAAGAGCCTCAATTTCTATCTCTTCCATCACTTCCATTCTCTGTCTCTTCTTTTTTTCTTTGACCAACCCCATTTTTTCTCCACCAAATTTTTGTCTCTCTCATACTCCCTCCCTCACTGAAAAGTGTGCAAATTTTTTCTTTTTCGTCCGTCCCTGAAAAATGTGCAGATTCATTTTTGGCAACAAAAAAAAAAATTAATTTCTATCCTCGTTATTTCAACTTTATTACCAAAAAATCAAACATGACCCACCACTCACATCATTTTATCACTATTTTACATTACTTTATCACTTAAAAAGTGATACCCTTTCTCCACTCATATCACTTTATCACTATTTTGCATCACTTTATCACTAAAAAAGTGGGACTATTTCTCCACTCACACCACTTTATCACTATTTTACATTAGAATATGTGTCACTCCCTCTTTTGCACACTTTTGAGGGAATGAGGGAGTATTTTATTCTCACTTTATTTTTAGTTTTTTTTAAAATAATCATTAAATTTTATTCATAAAAAAATATTCAATATGCATTTTAACATAAAGATTGTAACAATATTTTAAATTTAATATAAATTTTGTAAAAAATGAATTTGAAACTAAAAATTTATAGCAATTTGAAAGTAGAAAATATATAGTATTTTTCCTATTTTTCTTTCCCTTTTCTCCTTAACTATTTTCCCTTTGTTTGTTAAATTCATGAACTATCTTTTAATTGTTTTTTTTTTTATGTATTGGTTATATTTCTATTTTCTTTATTTTATGCTTTTTTATATTTTTTTAAATGAGAAATGAGTAGATATCATTTTTTTTTTATATAAAATAGTGTAATTAAGGTGAAGAAAGTTATATTGATTCATTTGACTACTCTACAATGTTAATAATGATATTTAAAAAATAATATTTTTTGTTCATTTTTCATATAAATTTGTAGATGAATAATAATCTTTTGATAAGTATATAACAGATTTCTTATTTATATTTGTATATGAAAATATTTTTTTTATATAATTTATGGTGCCTGATAATCTAAATATGTATAATTAGTTGTAAGAAATTATGTTTTTCAATATTTATGTGTAAATAGATTCACATAATAAAATATAGTTCCATATAACCAAATTACATTATAATATTAAGATAGCAAAGTTGATATGACTATACTAAATTATATATACAAAAGAATATTTTAAAATATATAACAATAGTATAATTATATTATTTATAATTTATAATAAATAATTTATATACTTCAAATATCGATTAATTTAATGATCGCCGCGCATGGTGTGGGGTGGTGGGTATACTGATTAATTAGGATCGATGAGTAGTCCATGAAATATTGGCGACTAGGGCAGCAAAGCACATAATTATTAGCGTGTGTTGAATCTTGAATAGCGTGCAATCCTATCATACCGGAACCGGATGGATAATCCTTAAAATTTGTTCTGCTCTTCTTATCCCATCCCACCTACATATATATCCAAAACTTTACCGCTTTTGCCCTCCATTCAACTCCCCATTTTTTGTTCACGCCAAAGGGCTCCAAATTCCTAACCAACTCAATAATCATCACATAGTTATAATTATAAATATTTTTATTAAAAATATTCATTTAAATATCAACTTCTAGGCTATAGCACAATAAGACACAATTTTATATTAAAAAAAAAAAGATAAAAAAGAAGACGTGCTCTCCATCTCTTAGAAAATTAGGATATATCAATCAGTCACTTATTTTTTACATCAATTTCTAATGATGGGGTGACGAAGATGGAAGGGGATTAAATAGAATCTCTCATCATAATGTTAACTAGGAATTAATTTAGGTTATTGATTTTGATTAATGGATGATCCAAATTGACTTTTTAAATTTGATACGCTTTCGTACTCACAATGTAATGCTTCCAACAATACTATATTTTTTATGTATAAAACAATGCTTTCATTAATTCTGATGTTTTTAAACGTATAATATAATGCTTTTATTAGTATTATTCTATGCTTTTAAACCATGGTTTCTAGGTTCCTAGAATGATGATGGTTTTTACCAGATCTCCACCCTGACTGAGTCTATTATTGTTAAATAAATTTGACTATTGTAGTATGTAAATATTAGGTATGTCCTATTGATTAATAAGGCTTTGCAATGTAAATGAGAATCGATCATAACTAGGAATGGCAATGGGTCTGGTACCCACCCATTAGGTATTTTTCAAATTCAAATCCGACCCAAAATCGTCACGGGTATTAACTTTATGATCCATACCCGATCCGAACCCATTGGGTAATACCCGTTAATTACCCACTCAAACACGTTTAAATTTATAAAATAATTAAATATGAACTATCATGATATTTGATACACAATGATCAATTAATGAAAATTATGACACTATAAAATAAATATGATAATAATAACAAGACGAATTAACATACATTACCTATAATTTGTGAGCATAAACAAATTCAAAATAACAAACAATAAACAAAAAAAATGTAAATTTAACCAAAAACTTTAATTCGAAGGGAAAAAGTTAAAAGAATTCAAACTGACCCAATAACAAATCGGACTCAATAGGAAAAAGAAGAGTTATCTGCAACGTCTTTTTTATAAAAAGAAAAGAGATGAGTGAGTAAAGAAGATGGACAATTAAGATTGTTTAGAATTTTGGATAAATTAATTATCATATCAGAAAAAGTATAAGTGAAGAGATGAATTAAGAATTGAAATTACATAATGAGGAGCAACTGCAACATTTGTAATGTATTATTATGTATAAAAAAAAGTGAACATATATATAGAATATATTATATATAAACGGGTTCGGTAGCAGGTTATCCATAGCTAATTTCCCAAACCCGACCCAAACCCGTCACGGGTATTAGTCTCCAAACTCATACCCGCCCTAAACCCATTTCATACTTACCAAAATCCGACCCAACAGGATTAAGTAAGTGCGGATACCCTCAAAAACCCGACCCATTGACATCCCTAATGATAACCTTTTAATAAACATTACATCATTGACATATTATTTTTTAGTCGCAATCGTGATACTTATTGTAAATATAGGTAGGTAAGTAATAATAAAGGAAATTTATAATTTATAAATGTAAAACCACATCAAATATGGTTAATCATTTTTTTCAAATTTTTTTACACTGCTAGTTTTACTCTGAAGTAAAATGTAAGATAAACTAACCACTTCATTGAGCATAATAGATGTAGAAAAATGTGTACGATTGCATATTAAAAGAAAATAATCATCTTTTTTCTTATAAAGTTTATAATTGAGGCACTTTAACTCGAGATAAATTAATGAGCACAAGTGCACAACTGAAACGTATTAACAGTTTCTTCAAATCTTAGTAGAATAAGAATTTAAATCTTTTAATATAAAATTGCAATCCCACCAACAAAATTGTTCACTATGTTTATTCTTACATACTGTAGAAATTGTAGATCTAGATCTAAATATTTTTGTATATTGAGAAAGTAGCAGATTTCTTCATAACAGAAATCAAAATCAAGTTCGATACAATGTCACATCACTATATATATAGTGAGTGGATAAGAAAGCGTAAAAGACGAGAAGAAACGTGTTACACTTATTCAGCATATAAAACAGTCATTAAATGAAATAACAAATCTACGGCCGAGATAAAAAACTCATCCACGCAGTCTGTCTTCACATACCCACAAATCCATAGTTTTGTGAATGATACTAATTTTTTATTTGTATGCATACGATTACTTGTATATCTTTTCGTTTGATAACAAAACAATTGTCGACGATCAATTCCAATTTAGTTGGTCAAACGATTAATCTAGAGGAACGAGCGTGCTCATGTAATTCAAATAACTAAAAGATGACTGTCAGTGTTTGAATTTTTATCATTTGATAGCTATAATTTTAAGTATAAGAAACCCACCGGCTTTTGTCTGGCAATTGAAAGTTGAAACAAGAAATATTAGCTGTCCCGAATTTTCGCAGCGAGCTACTAAAACTCGAAATTCAATATTTATATTTAATAATACACTTCATTCATAAGTGGAGTAACAATACTTTATTATGCTTCTAATACTTTATAATTGTTTCACGTGTTCGATATTTCTTTCAAACTTTTTTCTTGATTATGCTTGCTATTTTGTCCCATCAACTTTTGGAAACCACCTCATATTTAAACGTGATTTTTAGATTCTTTTGATGAGGCAACGTGATTTCAGAATTTCATTTACCATTATTGAAACACTTGATCAAGACATAAAGATAAGATAAATGAAAAAAAAAAAGTATCATAAAATACAAAAAATAACGATCATCAAGTCACAGATTAAAGATGCCAAATCTCAATCATAGAAGTTTCGTACCAAATTTGTGCTAGCACAATCCAAATCGCGTGGCTGTCGAGATTTGTTACCGAATTAAGTTTAAAAGATTGTAGTATCTTTTAGGAAGAGAAAAATTATGTTTGATGATGTAAATGAGCTCAATGTGATTTAGATCAAATATGCTACAAAAGATGTTCAAGCTATAATTTGTCTCTCCATGTACCCTTTTGATTACTACATATTAATAAAATTTATTCATATACCGTATACGTAGATGATAATTGCGAATTTCTTATTAATTCTTACACGCTTAAAATAAAGGTCTATAAGGATGGCCTCATATGACGAGCGTGAGAACCACCATCAATCAATATAATCAATTAAAAAATAAAATCATACTAAATTAAGAAATATAAATTCTATAATCAATTAATTTCATAATTAAGTATGGTCTCCAAATATCTTCACATAAATTTTGTGTAAAAGAAAAAAGTATAAAGGATTGGCAACACTCACCTAGCTCAGTGGTCACTAAATAATGACCACATAGACCTATATTTTCTCTATTTAATTTAGCGGCGATTTTGCAAAATTTCATATACTTAAAAAAAATTAAAAGGAAGACGAAGAAGATCATTCACCTATTTGTTCACCCACCGGCAAGTGAGTGGGCCCATATTCAAACCCAATCAAAACTGAGACATTTGGATTGGACCATATTATAGTTAATCATCGTGACATTATAACATAATAATATGTCCATGTTATATATTTATTATAGTTCAGGAAACAGAAGCAGATGATGTCTAAATCTTATTGCGGATTTCATCTTTTAGCGTATCAGTGTAAGTTTTACGCCACGAACATTCATATAAATACAAGATACATGTCATGAATTCTAAACAAATTTATTGACATGAATTTATATTTGCCTAACCCACATTTTGAGTGAAAATTGAATCAAATATTTTTGTTTTGTTTGTTAGATTACACAACTCGCACACCCATGTTCATGCACGAAAAATGATTTGAAATCCCCGACTAATTGGTTGGAGGGAAAATGTATTACCAACTAAGTTACGCTGTGTGGTCAAAAGATTATTTTTGTTAAAGAAAACATTTTGGATCAAATTTGAAGAAATTGTTAGTTCAAAGACTAAAGTATCAAATTTCGAAGTAATTGAGCAGAATTTAAAATTCGTTAGTTTATTTCTGTTTACCCCACGATTTATGGGGGGGAAATATCTTATTTCATTGTTTGTTTTCATTTTAAAAAAAAGATGAAGTCAGTTATAAGTGAATTAACGGTTGGGGCGTAGTTAGTAGTTACGATGCGGACCTTTCCTAAAACCTTAGTACGTAGGAGGAGTATTAATTTTACCTCTTCAACCAGACATTTGTTGTTGTTGCTTCTCCTCGCCTTTTTACGAGTAAATGTCAAATAAACTAGTATTACCAATTTAACATTAGAGGAGTAATGTGTCAAAACACTTTGTGAGTTAGGACTCGTTGGTCATTAAAACACAATGATAGAGTAAAATAAATTATTGTTGGATTGGGCTGGGCCAAGCCATCTCATTATATTATTACCTATATTAAAGGACATAGATAATTTCAATTGCTGCTCGCACCATGTTGTACTCAAAAGAGGAACCTGCGTAGATCTTACTTACACAACATGCTTATAGTTATAGGAGCCTTTGATATATCTAGGATAGGTCTTCGAATAAATTAATGTACCGATATATGAGGGAATTGTTTACCATCAATGTGCCGGACTGCTAATTTTCATAATTCACTTAGAGATATTATTTTTGATGAATTGCTTCATTAATATAATACTTCTTCTTCCTAGAAAAAGTAAAGTAAAATAAAATAAAATTTGACAAGAATGATACAAACATTCGCATCATAGAATATATGGATGCTACTTGGGCCAAAATGTTAGAAATTAATCTAGTAAACTCGAGCTAGTATGCAAGAGTTATGGACCTACAGCAATTAATCCATGCACTATTCAATTTCCCTCTCTCTTTTATTTCTTTTCGATAATAGTGTAGCACTGCACAGTGTTATCGACGATACATGTCAAAAAATATATTTATGTCCAATAGCATGCAAACTTTTGCAGACAATATTTTCTTCAAAAAATTGATAAATATATCAACTAGCATAACCGCACTTTAGAGATTTTTCAATATCAATGTTTTCGTGTATGCTTATTACTCCCTCCGTCCCATTCATAATATCTCATTGCTTTTGGACACAGAGATTAAGGAAACAAAATTTATGAGTGTAAGGTGGTGTGGCTCACATGGAGTTCATATATATTTGTGTATTTTTTTTGCCAAAAGAGAATGAGACATTATGAGTGAGACAAACAAAAGAGTTAAGTGGGACATTATGAATGGAACGAAGGGAGTATTTTTTGGCAAAAAGAAAAATAATATAATAATTATTTTGTTATAAAATTTTAACCATTCAAATAAAAAAGATAAAAATTAGCTTTCCTTATCTTTTTATTCTCATTCCCTAATTATTTGGAAAAAGATTGTCTCATGTTCATCATGGATTAACCGTGATCTTATCCCATGATTCCTGGTTGGCAGTTATTAAGTGGAGGTCTGGCCTTTTCTATTCTTTTTTCTTTTTAATGTGAGTTTATATTTTTGTCAATTGACTTATTTTTTATCTGAGTTTTTGTTATTTGCGTGAATTCCGAATGCGTAATTTTCGATTGCGTGAATCAACGTGCTATGCGTGAATTCTACTTTGTTCACGTTTTTAACAACATTATTTACGTGAACTGTTTTTAGTATGTGAATTCTTTTTGTTAACGTGAATTGGCTAAATTAAAAAATAATTTAGGTTTTTAAGCACATGAATTTTCATCGTTTACATGAATTGTTTTAGACGTAAATTCTTTCCATTTACGTGAATTGTCGTCCGATGCGTAAATTCTATTTTATTTACTAAGGCAGATAACTTCGTGAATTCTCATTTTTACGTGAATTGGCTAAATTCAAAACAAAACAAAAAAAGGAAAAAGAAAAAAGAAAATATGAGACAACAATTATGAGCAGCAAATCACGTAACAACCCAAAGGGAATTAGTTATATATTTCAATAATAATTAAGATTATATAAGTAATTAAACATTTAAATGGATAATTTTTATCTTTTTTTATGTAATTGGTTCAATTTTCTTTTTTTTATTTGATGGGTTAAATCTTATCTTTGCTAAAACAAAATGGTTAGAATCACCTATTTCCTCTTTTTTTTTTGGCAAATGTAGTAATCGCTATATATCAATTTTAAATTCCCCACATTAACATATAACAATTGGAGTATAGCTATCACTAATATGGGAGAGATCAAGGTAAAAACTCCCGTACCACGATGTATATATACATCACCTTGTAATCAAGGATGATAGAGGTAGAAAATAAATATATGAATAGTGTGATGTATATATATATCGATGTATATGAGTTCACCTCCATAATCAATACAAGCAAGTACAAATCCGTTTTCTATAAATATACATATAGATGAAAGATTTTCAAGAGATGTGGAACAAATCCAGTTGTTTGACAAGAATTTTGTTCTAAGAATATAATCTAATTTCTAAATTTTAAGTTTTATATTCAATCGAAATTTTAAAATTGGGAAATAATCAGAATCTTCAAAATAAGGAAAGTATAACAATATGACAATATTTTAAGATTTTTATTCCCTATAAATCTTATGTATCTTTTTTTAGATAAACTCATGTATCTCGGGCTATATAGATACATCATCCTATCCAAATACCATTTTCATTCAATTCCATCATTTTATAATAATGTATATATATCCCGATTATACAAGAGTTTTTGTCTTCTTTTTTTCATATCCTGGATTCTTACCTTGCATATATAACAAATTTATTATTTTATTAAATACAAACTATGAATCATATTATTATTATGATTATTCATAATCGATCCCGATAATTATGGTATTTTCTAAATATACGTATTACATGATTTATATGTTCTTTTCTTTCTGATTCCATGATTTTAAAATCTCAAGACTTATAATCACAAAAGTGTTTTATCGAAAAATAATACCCATTCCGTCCACTAAAGATATGCCACAATTTAGTTTTTGGTACGTCCACAAAAAATATACCACTTTCAATCTATAGTAGTAAGACTAGAGCTGTCAAAATAACAGGCCCGGACCTCCCGATCCCATCGGACTTTTCATAATTGGCGGGCCGGGTCGGGCAGGCCCGAAATTCTTTGGGCTGCTGAAATCATACTGCCCGCCCGCCCACTAAAAATAGTCGGGCGGGCGGGCTTAAAGAAAAAAAATATCTTTTATTTTAATCACCTAAAATTGTAGCAACATTTATATATAACTAATTATATAAAAATTTAAATTCAACATATGGTCCAAAATTAAACTTCCACATAGATAAATTGATAATATGATCCACAATAAAGTCTTGATAAAAGTCAAGAACTCAAATTTAAATCCAACATAGACAAATTTAGTTATCTATCTTAGATTAATATAAAATAGATAACTAATATAAATAATATAAACGGGCGGGCTTAGCCCATGGCCCGTCGGGTTTTTTCAGCCCAAGCCCGTGCAGCCCGTCGGCCTTCTGGGCGGGCTTCAAAAGCCCGATTTTCCATGGGCGGGTATTTTCGAAGCTAAGCCCCGCCCATAGCTACGGGTGGGCCGGGCCTGCCCGTCGGGCCGGGCCGATTCAGGCTTTTTTTTTACAACTCTAAGTAAGACCCACACAACTTACAATATCAATCACATATTTTAAAGCTATTTTTTCACTACTCACACACTACCAACTTTCTTTTATTAAAATTCATGTCGTCCACAATATAGCATATTTTTGGTGGACGGATGAAATATTACATTAGATTATTTCAACAGGAACAACGTCATGCAAACCTATTATTTTTGTCTTTTTTATTCTTCCTTCTTTTTCAAGGCTATAGAATAAGAGAACGACGTCTTTTAGTCATAAATTTCACCATGTATATAAACAAAACGTCGCACGAATTGAATGTCTAAAAAATTATACTCCCTTTATTTCAATATATAGGTCGTTTGATCACTTTTAATTAATTTCATAATATAAGTTGTTTCAAATTTTTGTGCCATGATTAACCTCATGTATGTGAAGAATATGAAGTGTTAATCTTTTTTCTGTGTGCAATTCAATATAAAAATTATTAATAATACAATTAATTAAGGCTAAAATAGGAAGAAAAAAAATTCCTCAATACATGTGCACATGCTTAGGACGACCTATAAATTGAAATAGAGGGAATATAAGATATGGTTTAATATTTCGAAGAGGCCTATATAATTCAAGTGGCAGAATTGAGACATCCAAAAACTCTCCTTTGTGAGTGCATTTGGGTTGCAATGATATTTTTCCATTTTTGTGTGACGTAACTTTCCCCCTTGTGTGCGGATAGTGATCCCATCCAAATTGAATTTGCAAATAGTAAAGATATGTTTGTCGAGCACATAAGGAAAAAAAAAACAAGATAATATAAATGATACAATTCAAAGGGGAAATAAATACAAGCTTAATGAGACGAAGTGATTATAACATAAATAACAACAAACAATTTTATTTTAATTACTGATCCAACTTATGCCTTTTCTATTATTTAAATTATATAGATAGTGTGAAATAATATTGCTACTGTTACGAATAATTATGAAAATTTAAAATAGCTGAATATGAAGAGTAAAGATATCATTTTCATAACAAAAGACCTTATCTTCTTCTTAATAAAGAAAACGGGATGATAGCAAAATACCGTGAGCTACACAGGATCACCGTGCACTATCCATAGAGTAAAAGTAACATTGTGAACCGAACAGCTATCAACGTGGCGGTAAAATATCGAATATAACGATAAGGTGGGGCTACTTTTGGCTTTATCTTTGAAAATAACGATTAATTAAAGTCACATTCCTATATTAAGGCAACTATTAAAATATCTCTTTATTTTAAGATAAAATAAAAATTAGTCTGTAAATATAAAAAAATAAAATATAACTTTCTATTTCACGAATAGCAACAAGCGAATTCTTGAAATAGAGTGTAAAAACACAATTTCACGAATTTGCACATGTAATACAAATTCGTGAAATGGAGTGTGAGAACACTATTTCACGAAAGTCAAGTCGTGAATTGTGGTTAATTCGTGAAATGAAAAATTATTTTTTTTATTTTTTTATATTTACATGCCAAATTTTATCTTTATTATCTTAAAATATATATTTTTATATATTTTCTCTTTCTATATTTATGAGTACTCGTACATTTCCTTTAAATTTAATGTTGTGGATAATGACAGTCTCACATATCACCTAATGTGGCGGCATTAAAGATTTTTTTGAGTTGTTCCAAGTGAAAGATTGTTTACTACTCATTGGATATATATTCTCCACGCATGCCCTTTTATTTTGCAATGGGTGCAATATCAAACTCCATGCATGATTTTGTTAGAATGGGGTAGGCTAGTATTGAATAATTAATTAATACTAATATACACCAAATATTAGAATGGGATAGGCTATAAAATAATAACTTATAAATCCTTTTATCTACCAAATATTTTACATTTATTATTTTGAATGTCTACAAAAAATATCATATTTTCTGTTTTAATAAATTATTTTACTTTATCTCTTTTTATGATAGGATTTATACCATCAAAATTATCACTTATTTACACAAAATACCTAACTAATCCACCACCTAAATATCTTTTCTAGTATATTATTTTATCTCACTTTATCTCATCATATTTTACTCTTTTTTCTTGAATTATGGGAATTTATCCATTCAAAATACATTTAATGGCGGAGGGAGTAAAATTTAGACGTGGTTCACAATTTGGGGAAAATAATACTGTAGTTTTGGATTTAGATATACAGTAAAACCTCTATAAATTAATAACTTTGGAATCATGAGATTTTATTAATTTAGAGAGATATTAATATATCGATAAATTAATATTTTATTAATTAAAAGAGAGACTTTTT
>JAYJMF010304699.1:0-13365 GCA_036873715.1 Salvia sclarea
TCAGTTGGAGATTTTCTTTCTACTTAGCTCGAATCTTGTATTAGAGTTAGAGTTAGAAGTTGTACAAGTGTTCTAGTTAATTGGAATCCTTGTAAGGTTACTTAGCACCCGCAAGCTAAGGAGGAATCCGACACGATAAGTCAGCACCGATAACTGAACTTCGGTGACAAAGGTTTGATGTGCACCCGTAAGCACGAGCCACTGTTATAGTAAATTGACTGCAGTACTCGGTCCGTGGACTTAGGAGTTGATCGCTCCGAACCACGTAAAAACGGCTTGTGTTCTTACTGTTTGGCTAAGTTCTTTCTTTCTCTCTTTGACTGATCAGTCTTTGCTGATCAACCCTTATATCGAACTTTGTTTAAGCATACTGCAACCTTAACTTTAACAGCCTAAGCAGTAACCGACTAAACTCAGCCCGCAATAGTTATTAGTCCAACTGACCAGTATTTTTATACAGTCAGTAGAATTCATAACTATAGGCTGTTTACTATTCCGCTGCAACATCTCTTCTACGAAAAATTGCATTCAGGTGTATTCCCCCCCTCCCCATACACCTGTTCAATATACAAAGGGACCCAACAGTACAGTAATATATATTTTTATGGTAACTAATGTCTACTTTGAGAAAAACTTTGTTACTTTCTAATATGCAACAACCACTTTTAGATTGGGGGTTTTGATTCATTGGAATTTTTGCAATTATAGTCCATTGTCTTATAGATAATATCTAGAAGACTTCCATTCATATTGTAGCTTAACTATAATAGAATAACTATACAGGTGAATAGTGTATATTTAGAGGATATATTCATCCGTTATAATTTGTTTTTATCTTAGAATTTCAAATTTCATGTGAACTTTCAACACATTCCAATTGGATCAGTTTTGGTTAACCGAATTAAAAATCTCAAAATTTAAGAACCGAACCTGAGCTCGATTGGCTAATCGGTACCCAAATCACTAGATTTAAAATAAAAGAAAATGCGGCGCGTGTCCAGATCTGCAGGACCTTGTATCCTCCATCGAGCTCCCTCTCTGTACACAACTCTTTAATTTAAACACGGATCTCTGTTTTACATATCTCGATCCACACCGCCTCAAATCCCTTGCCACTATCATACCCCATGTCTTCGTCATCACTGCATTATAGCCTCGCCCCCGCACCCAAGCGACACCGTCTTCACCCAACTTCTTGGCCTCACCTCTGAAGGCTCAACGCTGCATGGGCCTCAGAGGTGGCATGGAGATATAATAGAGACTCGAGCCTTCAATTGATAACCCAAGAATTGTATTGTCGAGTATCAAATAACCGATAATCGATGAATATCGGTTCGTTTCAATTATGCCCAATAACTGTAACTGTTTAAGCATCCCTACATTCCATAACTAATTAAATTCTCAAACAATTTGAGATAAAAAAAACAAAGTCATGAATTAGGTTTTACCAAATTAATTTACAAAGGTTAAAGAAAACATTGAAGTTCAGGATATGGCAGAATTGTGGGAACCGGCATTATATTTATATATTAAAGTGAGAATTGTAATATCATTCGCATGCCTCCCACACACATAAAACAACTATATGATATGATAATCAAAATATTGTTAGCCTACCTGGTACATATATGATATATAAGTATCTTTTAAGGAATATAGACTCTCATTCAAATTATACTCTTTTTGTATTGGCCCACACCATCACTTGAAAGTTTTGCTTCAGACCGGCCAAAATTTCGACGGGGTAATCGTTTTTTTTGGGTCTTCTAAATTTCTAATGCTACGTTGGCAAACATTCTCAAAAAATATATTTTCCTACTTAACTTTAAAAATTAATATGATGATCACTACTCATTGCAACTTTCCCTCTTCAACCCCCCAATCCCCATCTTTTAAATTTCTTCCGCATTATATCTTCTAGCCAAAAAGGTTCTCTTATCACTCTTATGTTTTAAATCAATAACCATTCCATACATTTTCTAAAGACAGTCATTTATTTTATTCATATCTTTTTTTTTTATCGCGTAAATCATATTTATATTAAAATAAATAGGCTTAATTTGTTTTTCTAAACATCAAAAAGCATTGAACCAAGTGCGACTCCATTTATAAGCATTAGCAACTTAATATGGTAAAACCCGATTTTAGATTCCAGATTTGGATCGAAACCCGATTTACTACTGATTGGGCGAGTTGAGTAGATCTACAGCAAGCGCAAAGAAATAACGCACTCTCTTTAACCTACGCTCCCCTTTCTTATCCCACACCCATGTCGTTAATAATCCCCAATTTTTCACAGATCTAAATCTCGATCAGGGTTTCCAAATTCTGGCTCTCACCTCAGATCTCTCCATTCCGTCACCGCGCGCGATCATAGGTGGAGAGACGATTGCCCCAACATGCTGACGAAATTCGAGACGAAGAGCAATCGAGTGAAAGGCTTGAGCTTTCACAGCAAGCGCCCATGGATCCTCGCGAGTCTTCACAGCGGCGTGATCCAGCTCTGGGATTACCGCATGGGCACCCTCATCGATCGATTCGATGAGCACGATGGCCCCGTTCGCGGCGTTCATTTCCACAAATCGCAGCCGCTTTTCGTCTCCGGAGGTCTGAATTTTGATGTGTGCTAATTTTTCATTCGTATACGTGAAAGTTGTTTACGGTTGTGTTATTGCAATGTGATCCATGCTTGCTCTGGCGTGGATTTGCAGTTTTAGGAGTGATTAGAGTGTTTTTGGTGGCGGATCTGCTGATTTGGATGTGGTGTTTGGTTGATTTTTGAATTTGATTCAGGATGTGGTTTCTGTGATCTATAGTGTGAGTGGTGGATTACATCCTGTTCCCGTATGCCTTTTGATGTTAAACCATTGATTTTCCGTTTAAGTGACAGACAACTGATTTATTGTATGTTCACTGTTAGTAAAATAACATTGGCGTGTGCGTATTTGGTCCTGTAATTAGAAGATAGAGTTTGTGGATCAGTGCTGATCTTGACTTCTACATCCCAATCCATAATTTAGGCCGTCTGATCAATGGCGTAGCCTTGTTTCCCTTTTCATTCTGTAAAACCAAAGGTACCATATGGTATTTCATCATTGTAACAATAGGGTTGTTCAGGCAGTGAATCTATCTAGAGTTGTTCATGTCCTATGTGCTTTGTTGTCTGATTTGCATTTTGTCTTGATTAATTGTCAGTGGAATATTGTGTCGTTGGAGCTTGATTTAACTTAATAGGATTTTTCTCATCATGTTAGTTGCACCTTACCTGATCCTTTATATGATTATTTGCATATTATAGCCAGACTCTTGTGAGTTTAAATCTGGCACATCTAGCTATCTAGTTAAGTAGATATTTGTGAATGCTATTTTGTTAATCTCTTACTCATAGTAGTCAAAGGCATGCCTACGCTCTATGTCTTGCTTGATCATGTGTTTTCACTCCTTTTGCTTGATTATCTCTGTGGTATTTTCCTTTAAGAAAAGAACTTATACACTGTACACATTTTTAAGTCCATTACTGGTTACCGATTTAGTTGTGCCTAGTGCCTTGTGTCAATAGGAGGTCTTTGGTAATTATTCCCTTCTTCTTCATGTCAATAGATTGATATGAAACTCTTAGTCAAGTTAACTCCTACCATTAGGTTATTATTCCGTGTTCAATTCTTAGTGATACTAGATGCATTTTCTGATTTATGCACCAATATTTGCTTTCTGCAGGTGATGATTACAAAATTAAGGTGTGGAATTATAAATTGCATAGATGTCTATTCACTCTTCTTGGTCATCTTGACTATATCCGGACGGTCCAGTTCCATCATGAGTATCCTTGGATAGTAAGTGCAAGTGATGATCAGACAATCAGAATATGGAACTGGCAATCGCGTACTTGCATTTCTGTGTTAACGGGGCACAACCACTATGTCATGTGTGCTTCATTTCACCCCAAAGAAGATTTGGTTGTTTCAGCCTCTTTGGATCAGACTGTTCGTGTTTGGGATATTGGTGCCTTAAGGAAGAAAACAGTATCTCCTGCTGATGACATTCTCCGATTGTCTCAAATGAACGCAGACTTCTTTGGTGGGGTTGATGCTGTTGTGAAGTATGTCTTGGAAGGCCATGATCGAGGGGTTAACTGGGCTTCTTTTCATCCAACTCTCCCTCTGATTGTTTCTGGAGCTGACGACCGCCAAGTAAAAATCTGGCGCATGAATGGTATGTTGGATTGATCACTGATATATTTGAAGTGCTACTTGAGCTATACTGTTATGTTATTAGAGAAATATAATTATTATGTAATTAATTAATTATTGATTGAAGGGTTTTGGCTATGATATTAAGAACACTACTTCCTTACTAGTAAAAGGGAGACCATACACATCTTGATCTTCAGTGTTCACGTTGATATGGTTGGCCAGATATGCTGTAAACCACTGTTGATGTTTATCAGTTTCTCATTCTTATATCAGAGACACCCTGTTTGTAATACTACTTCATGAAATTGTTTGCTTCACTTTGCAAAGTAGCTGTGATTTGTTAAAGGTAAATGGATGAAGGAGCGGTTCATGATATATAGGTTTTCAATTCAAGTTGGTGTGCTATTTTGGCATTTGCTATGGCATAAGTTTAGGATTATAAGATGGTATGATTTGCCGCCAATTACCCCCTCCCGGAGAAGCAAAGGGGACAGTTCTGGATTAGCTTATTTTAGAGTGTAGGCATTGAGTAATATCTTACTTTGTCAATGTTAGTCAGACACTTTATGTTTGTCATAAATTTTTCTCTAATCATATATACATATATTAATATATAATTCTTTAGTAATATCAATATGCTATATTTTTCAGATACTAAGGCTTGGGAGGTGGACACATTGCGAGGACATATGAACAATGTTTCCTGCGTTTTGTTCCATGCAAGGCAGGACATTATCGTATCAAATTCAGAAGACAAGAGCATCCGAGTGTGGGATGCTACTAAAAGAACTGGCTTGCAAACATTCCGGAGGGAGCATGACAGGTTCTGGATCCTTTCTGCCCACCCTGAGATGAATCTTCTCGCTGCTGGTCATGATAGTGGTATGATTGTTTTTAAGCTAGAGAGAGAACGTCCTGCCTTTTCTGTCAGTGGTGACTCTGTGTTTTATGTCAAGGATCGGTTTCTACGCTCTTTTGAGTATTCCACTCAGAAAGATACACAGCTGATACCAATCCGCCGTCCTGGTTCTAATAGTTTGAATCAAGCGCCACGAACTCTTTCTTATAGTCCCACTGAAAATGCAATTTTGGTCTGCTCAGATGTCGATGGTGGTTCATATGAGCTCTATGTTATACCCAAAGATAGCTACAGCAGAGGTGACACAGCTCAAGAGGCAAAAAGAGGTGCTGGGGGCTCGGCTGTTTTTGTGGCTCGAAATAGGTTTGCTGTGCTTGAGAAGAGCAGCAACCAGGTCCTGGTCAAGAACCTAAAAAATGAAATAGTGAAAAAGAGTGTTCTGCCTATTGCTACTGATGCCATATTTTATGCTGGTACCGGGAATCTGCTCTGCCGGGCCGAGGACAAAGTTGTCATTTTTGATCTCCAGCAAAGAATTATTCTTGGAGATCTTCAAGCTTCTTTTGTTAGGTATGTGGTGTGGTCTCAGGATATGGAGAGTGTAGCTTTACTGAGCAAGCATTCAATTGTTATTGCTGATAAAAAGCTTGTGCACCGTTGCACTCTTCATGAGACCATTCGTGTCAAGAGTGGATCATGGGATGATAACGGTGTCTTTATCTATACCACACTGACGCACATTAAGTACTGCCTGCCTAATGGGGATAGTGGAATTATAAAGACCTTGGATGTTCCAGTGTATGTAACAAAAATATATGGGAATACAATCTTTTGCCTGGACCGAGATGGGAAAAACCGTCCTATCATTATTGATTCAACAGAATATATTTTCAAGTTGTCCTTGCTGAAGAAGAGATATGACCATGTTATGAGCATGATAAAGAATTCAGAACTATGTGGACAAGCCATGATTGCATATCTGCAACAGAAGGGATTCCCACAAGTTGCTCTCTATTTTGTGAAGGATGAGAGAACTCGCTTCAACTTAGCCCTTGAAAGCGGTAACATTGAGAAAGCCCTTGAATCTGCCAAAAAGATTGATGAGAAGGATTACTGGTACAGGCTAGGAGTGGAGGCCCTTCGTCAGGGAAATGCAGGAATCGTTGAATATGCATACCAGAAGACAAAGAATTTTGAGAGGCTTTCTTTTCATTATCTTATAACTGGAAATCTGGACAAGTTGTCGAAAATGATGAAAATTGCTGAGGTGAAAAATGATGTTATGGGCCAGTTTCATGATGCATTGTATCTTGGTGATGTGCGTGAGCGTGTGAAAATTCTGGAGAACGCCGGTCACTTGCCCCTGGCTTACATAACAGCTTCCATTCATGGCCTTCATGACGTAGTGGAGAGTCTAGCTACAAAACTGAAGGATAATATTCCTTCTGTGCCTGAGAGGAAAGCTTCTCTGTTGATCCCCCCAAGTCCAGTGCTATGTGCTGGAGATTGGCCTCTGTTAATGGTCAGTAAAGGCATATTTGAGGGCTCTCTCGACGATGCAGGTAAAGGTGCAGAAGAAGAGTATGAAGAGGCGGCAGATGCTGATTGGGGTGAGGGTTTGGATATTGGTGATGTGGATAATCTGCAGAATGGAGACATCAATATGGTGCTGGAGGAGGACGATGTGCACAATGAGAATGATGAGGAGGGAGGATGGGATCTTGAGGATCTAGATCTGCCTCCTGATGCTGATACACCAAAGGCGGCTTCTAATGCCCGTTCTTCTGTTTTTGTTTGCCCCACACCTGGTATGCCTGTAAGCCAAATTTGGGTCCAGAAGTCATCTCTTGCTGCTGAACATGCAGCTGCTGGCAACTTTGATACAGCACTGCGTTTATTGAGCCGTCAGTTAGGGATATGCAATTTCGCCCCTTTAAAGTCACAATTTATTGATCTTCACTTGGGGAGTCACAGTTACTTGCGTGCCTGTACTTCGGCACCAGTGATATCTGTTGCAGTAGAGAGAGGCTGGAGTGAATCAGCGAGCCCCAATGTGCGAGGTCCCCCTGCTCTTATCTTCAATTTCTCTCAACTTGATGAGAAGCTCAAGGCTGGTTACAAAGCAACAACAGCTGGAAAGTTCACTGAAGCTCTTCGACATTTCCTGTCAATTCTTCACACAATTCCACTGGTTGTGGTTGAAACAAGAAGAGAGGTGGATGAAGTCAAGGAATTGGTTATCGTAGTAAAGGAATATATTCTTGGCTTGCAAATGGAGCTTAAGAGGAGGGAACTGAGGGATGATCCTGTTCGTCAGCAGGAACTTGCTGCATATTTCACCCACTGCAAGCTCCAGGCACCACACTTGAGACTTGCACTGTACAGTGCAATGACTGTTTGCTTCAAGGCGAGAAATCTGAGCACTGCAGCCAACTTTGCGAGGCGGTTTCTGGAGAGTAATCCAAGTAACGAGAATCAAGCCAGACAGGCTCGCCAGGTTCTACAGGCTGCTGAAAGGAATATGACGGATTCCACACAGCTCAACTATGATTTCAGAAATCCCTTCGTTGTATGTGGAGCGACATATGTTCCAATCTATAGGGGGCAGAGAGATGTAACTTGCCCCTACTGCACTACACATTTTGTTCCGTCTCAGCAAGGGCAAGTATGCACTGTTTGTGATCTTGCGGCCGTGGGAGCTGATGCATCTGGCTTGTTTTGCTCTCCCTCGCAGATGAGATAAATGACTGTACAATTGCTTGTTTCTGTTTCTGACCTTTCACAATTTCAGAAAGCGGCTGGATGACCGTGACCGACACCTGGAGAGACTAAGAGGTAGGAGCTTCTTCAGACTGAGACGCTTCTCTCGGATTTATATATCTGTTCAATATTTGGTTTCCTTCTGCAACCCGTCTTTTGTTTCTATGATTACAGTTTACAGTTTCCTTTGTAATAAACTTGTTATTAAGATTTTTGACTTCGACCATTCTTCTGCAGTGTGGAAATTTAGTGCGTGCCTTTACCTAGTAGTACCCCATGGAACCCTATATGTTATTTTTGCAGATGTAATAGACATTTTGCCTACATTATATATTTTTTGCTAGAAGTTCTATATATTCTTGGCTTCGCAAGATGTCGTGTTTGCTTGTTCACGTCAAATCTATTCTTTTACTTCAAAAACAATAAAGGTTAATTTCTTAGATGGCAGAAGAAATTGTATGATAGGAAAGTAAGATTCGACGAGCTTTCTTACCTTTTCATGCTTGCTTTTGTTGATAATTTTGTCCCTATTTAGTTAAATATTGTGAGGAAAGGTATTTTCTGTTTGAGATTAGAAAAAGTATTACCCGAATCAATTAAAATCTACTCCCTTTGTTAAAAAAACATGAGTAAAAGGTAAGGATATAAATAACAAATTTTGCGTTGAGGTCATTTTCAATTTTATGGGAGGGAGGAGAAGGACATGAGGCACATGGGCTGTCTTCAAATGGTCACATACATACCCGTCTATTTAATTGTAAACTTGACTTTGACACTGTTGATGCTAAAAATAACAAACCACCAAGTAATTTTTAAAACATCAAACGTTTACCCACTCACTTTTCGGGTGAATATCCAAAAAGAAAAATCGTAAAAACAAAATATAAATTGAAATCCTAACCTCCATAACCATAACTCCTCCCTCCGTTTGACTTGTATCATCCTCGTGCAGTCGTCGTCTCTCCTTACTGAAAAAATTGTGCATGATGCACCCACCCATTTCCAAATATGAATATGTATGCAACTATTAATTTTTTCCCCATAACATTCAATGAGGAAAGGTAATATAGAAAAGCGCATATATCATGCTATATGTTATTATTGCCTATCGAACATAATTCTTAACCATCTAACATACTCAAACTAAATTTGAATCAAGAAAATAGGACAAACCACGAACACGTTTATATGGAAAAATTCATTAGATGTAGAATAATAAGCACCTTAAACAAATTATAATCTCCCAAAAAAAGAATCTGACTATGAAGGCATTTGACTGAACTAATAAGCACCTTAAACAAATTATAATCTCTTGAGGGATACTTTGTAAAATAAATAAGTTTCTCAACAGCTTATAAGTTATGAAAATAAGCTACAAAGACTTATAAGCTCTAAAAAAAAGAGTTTATCAAATCCCAATTGTTTTTGCACGATCTTCGAGCCAATAATCAATTTACAAAGTACCTCTACAATAGTTTGTCATTTTCATCTCTTCTTAATTTCCTTTTTCTAATTCGAATTATCTCTCTAGCTTATTTATTCAATTATGTAGAACAATTCGACAACTAAAAATCTTCTTACACATAACATCCTATAAGGCATAAGCTAATCAAATTTGGTAATGACTACTATTAAAGTCGCATGTTTTGCTCCCGGAAAAAAATCCGAATTGCTTTTTTCATGAGATTTAATGATGCTTTTTATGTAAGAAGATGATTACCTAGAAAAATCATCAGAAACCTAACCCGTCATTTAAATAATGGTCTCAATTTATGATTATTTTAAAAGAAGTTGAAAGTTAAAACCCATGTGACTGAGCCGTCCGGTGCTTCCCAATATTAAGACACATGATGAATATTACATGTCAATAAACCAATTATTTGCTGAAAGACAAACCTATGTTTGTCTTAAAAGTTACGATATCCCCACCTAAGTCAAAATATATTGATTTTTATATGTTGATGTATATATAATTCCTTTTGTAAAGGAAAAAAAAAATCTCTTAACTTTATCGCGATGTTTTGCACATGGAAGACCAAAATATATATATCATGCACAACAAGTTAAACAACATTTAAAAGACGTTCCATAAACAATTGGATTTATATGCCAATTTTTTTGTAGTTTATGAAAAATCTTCAATTATGTAAGCGTATCGACTATAATCTAATCGAATGATGACCCTTGAAAGGTTACAAAACTCAATTCCCTCAAAGCGTTTGTGAAACTAAACAATTCTGTTAGAAACAACATAGCACTAATCTATCCATACGCAGATTACGAACTATTTCAGCTGAGAACAGAGAGGGCGTTCATGTTTTGTAAGTATTTGTTTTTCTTATTGTTAATTACGAAGTGATGTAGGCAAGAGTTTGAGTATTATAGGCTGGTTAAAAGTAATTTCAGTAAATGATCAGATTATTTTGCTATTTTATTTAATTCTTCTCCGAACATAATCCTCACCAAACATCGAAAATAATAATTTCATTCATTCTACACTAGAAGTTAAAATAATTTGAATATTCAGAGGAAAATCTAATTGGCAATTGACACAGAACTTGAGGACTCACCAATTGAAAAGACATTGACGATTTTAAAGCGCTTCACATCCAACTCGGGGCTCGAGATGGAATAAGAAGACTGCATTTCAAATTAATTTCGAAACTTCACTTCTTCTTTTTTGTTTATTCCCTTAGTTTTTTTCATCCTTCTCTTAATTCGTTTTGTTTTAGAGTGGCTAATTTAAGTTGTTTTACTTTTCTACTAACTCGGAGGAATTTGGCTCCACCAATTATTTATGGACGGAGTCGTCAATAAGAAGCTCTATATATATTTTTATTTATTTCATTACAATTTGCGACTTATCAAATTTGAAGGATTTGCTTCCTCTCGACATTGAGATAAGTTTGGATTTAATCAATTTCATCACTTAATTTTTAAGATGAGCCTAATAAGCATAACTTTGATAAGTAAATTACGGATGCCGGCCGTAAATACAAAAAACTTGAAGATAGTATAAAAATATCTTTTTTAGCTAATAAGTATAATATTTTCGAGATAACATGCACGAATCATATCCATATCACACATTCACACTGCATATACAAAAAATAAAGTATTTGAAAGGATATGAAAATAAATGAAGGCTCACGCCCGCGACCTTCTCTTGAAAAGTTTAGGTAATAATTCTAACTTCTGTCTGCAATGAATATAGTATATGATTATAACAATAATACACTGTAATATTTTGGGGGACAAAATTCAGTCTTAGCCACTTTTGGAGGTGTACGGGCCGCCGTTGCTCCTCCGTACCTATATTTATATTTATGTACACATTTCAAGGGAAAAAAATTAGAGTAATTATTGGGACTAATTAGTGAAAATTCACGTGTTAGATGCTGCAATTAAGAATAATTATAAGTAGCTTTAAAATACTCTATTTTGAAAATTCAAATCTATGTACATTAGTACGTACCATATATTTTGCTTAGCCTTGGTAGCCCGTGACGGGAAATGGTATTGGATGGTCCAAGCTATGAGTTAAATTAGTTTATACTATATACTATAAAATGTAACTATAGGTCTTTTCACGTGGTTTTCCTCTCTCCTACTATACCTAGGACTATATGTCTTGCCAACTGCATTTGTCTGAACAAATCAAATAAAGTATTTATAAGACCATTAGATAGTAAATAGTCAATTAGAAAATTATTAATATTAAATAATTAGGAGTAGTACAATATATAAATAATTTAATATATTTATTATTTAAACTGGTATCCGATTAATCGGGCACCGAAAATATTAGAGCGAAAGCCTACCGATACCGTCCTATATACCGGTTTTATACGGTACTCGGTACCGGTAATCCCGCGGAACCGGTAAACGTTTACCGGGCCTACTCCCACACAAGGCTGCTTCATAACTTACAAATTAAATATCACCCGGTTGCATTAATTAGCTAAAAAAATTCAGTATCAATAAATTAAGGTATATATATTTTTTAGAATTACAAATGATAAATATGAAACTACTACACCGTATATCATACTCCTTCCGTCCTGTAATAATAGGCAATTAATTCCTTTTTGGGAAGTCTTGCAAAATTAGTCCCAATCCATTTATGAAAATTTTCCCATAATATTTTATTCTTTTTTTAAAACTTTTTTACAAATCCACTCACTATAATGTGAGCCCCTTTCTCCATTCACAATAACTTTACCAATATTTTTTTAAAACCCATGCCATCCCTCTTTAGGCCTATTTTTATAGGACGGAGGGAGTATAATAAATTACAGCCAATACCACATACAGATGGAATCACTACACAATACAAAGATAGAACAACTACTCATAATCATATGCAGAAAGACCACTTCACTGCACAAATACGTGACAGCTCCACCATACAAAAGTAGGAAAATGTCTCACGCGCAAGAAAATTTGAATATAAGTATTATAATATGCATGTTATAAATATATTATGTCTCATGTATCTATGTGAAAATATATAAGATAATAGTTGACTTGTAACAAAATGTTTCAAGTAGTGTGCATCAGATGAGTAGCCAGACTTTTGGTTCATGAGGGCCAAAAGTATATGGGGGGCAGAACTTTTTGGGTCCGCTTATTTTGTATTCTGAAAAAATATAATGAAAACCTAAGTTTTTACATGATATTTTTAAAAATATGAACTTTTATATAAATCATATTTTTACATGATTATTTTAAACAATCGTTTCATCATCTACAAATTTGAAAAGAAATCATATTACATATATCTCATTTATCTCTACAAATTTGAAAGGAAATCATATTACATATATCTCATTCATCTCTCTTTGTATAAAAGAAAGTACAAATTATAATCACTTAATATAAATAGCATTTATACATTTTAATATTATGAATGTTTCTTTACAAAATTCAATTTTTATTATCACAACAAATTTATCTACAATAAATTCTAATATGAACTCAACCATATGAAAAATTTGTTTTATCAAAATAAACAAAGCTAGCAAGATATTTAAATTGCTTCGAAAAAAAGCAAGAAGCACTAAATTTAGATTTGGGAGAGAAAAATGTACAAATTTATGAAAAATTGTAAAATTAAATACATTTTTCTTAATATAATTATTATATTAAAAATAATAATTATATATATAATAATTAAAATTATATATGAAATTACAAAAATACCCCTATTTTTTCCCCCAAATCCCAGGGAGGTCTAGTACCCCCTCCCTCTGCCCTGGTGTGCATGTATTAGTCTAGCGGTAGAATAATCTATATATCTTTAAAGACAAATCAAAATTTTTAAATTGATTTCAAATTGATTTTAATTTCAATAGTATTTTTGTGATTTTTTCAAAATTAATGGCTAATTATATATTTACAAAAGTTAGATTAAACATAAATAATTTTTAAAAGTGAAAGAGTGGAGTAGTGGGTAGTTTTCCTACATCATCTTTTCTTACAATTCAAACAATTAGTTTGAAAGATTTAATTTGGCTTAATTTTGGGTTAAAAAATTATTCATTCTTTTATCCA
>JAYJMF010304809.1:0-13363 GCA_036873715.1 Salvia sclarea
AGAATTCTAAGGCATGTCTAGGAGGTTTTGGGATCATTAAAACAACATAATTCATTACATATATTTTCCCAACACCAAGAATGGGGAAGGGTCGATTGCCTTATGCCACATGGCGACGGCGGATTGTGGAAGACAAGGTGATGATTAGTTATAGGTTATCATGGGGGATTCTAGGTTAGTTACATGCTAAAATAGGCAATGGTGAATGGAAGATTCTCACTCAAGGTAGCAAGTGGGCCATGTGAGGTGTTGGAAGCCAAAATAATCCTCATGAGGGAGAGAGGGTTCGGCGCTGAGAGAGAATGGAGAGAGAAGGAGAATGTTGGTGGTGTTGATGATGGTGGTGATAGTTGATAATGAGGAAATGTTGATGATGTGATGTTTCCATGCATGCAAACTCACGCATGGACGTGAGAGTGATCGAGAGAGAGACGAGATGATGATGGCGACGGGATGGTGATGATGCCGAGCCATGCACACGTGCATGTGTGCATGCGTGTGGTGATAATTTGATGATGATATGTATAATATCATATGGTATATCTAGATGTCATATTATAGCTTATGCATATGAAATATGTGGAAGTCATATATGCATAATAGGGAACACTAGGATCTTAGGTAGAATCCTAGCTAATGATTAAGAGAATATCATGATTAGATCTTACCTAGGGTGGTTAGGCCTAATTGATAGGTGGAATATCATGATTGAAGGAATCTAACATAAGACAAAGTAATAAAACAAGAAGAAGAGACAAAAGGAAAAGACAAAATAGAAATGTGGAAGTGTGTGTGGTGGATCACACGCATGGAATGGGAATTTGGGAGATTTTAATTCACGATCATATATTAAATAGAAGTCAAGTATGATCATGTGGGAAAAATCGAGACATGATATAAATTGTCCAAAAATGGAAAGTTTCCAAAAATAAAAAATTTCCTAAAATAGAAGGTCGACAAATCAGGTGTGTCTACTTATGATGATTCTCGGAATTTATCTTATCACGGATGTATTGATGGTGCAGATCAATATGTAGCAACGTGATATGCAATGATGCTCGATACTAATGAGGATGCTCCTATTTATGCTCACATAAATAAAAATAAAAATAAAAATAAAAATAAATAACAATAATAATTAAATCACCTAGGCACACATATTTAATCGAAACACTTAGGCACGTAAACGGGCATATAAACACTCAATCGGGTTTTAAGAGAACTTACCTTGATTATTCATCGTTTAGTAATTAAGTCCCATAAGAAGAATAAAATGATTAAAAAGAAAATTTGAAAAATCCGAGAATTTGAATAAAAATTATTTTTAAGCAGGCTGCTGAAAAGCGGGCCGTTACAGCTACCTCGTCCACGTTCACCAGGGCCATGTCTTGTCCTGATCGACTAAATGTTGTAAGCTGATTTCGTTGAATAGACTCCGTTAATTGAAGCCTTCAATCTCTAAACATCCACAACACCTGCTACCATAGAAATATTATTGAGAATCGTGAGTAGAATTTGAGCTTGATCATTTTCCCGATCCAATAAATCCCTCCTCCAACCCACTGCCCACACAACCCTGAACCCAAAAACCCATACTTGAACCGTACCCCCTGGTCTGAACTCAACCTGAACAATCTAGGAAAGACATGAACTTGTAATATATTTTGGGATAAAGTCCAAATAAGCCCTTGTACGTTTTCCCGAAGTGCAAATAAGCCCTCAACGTTATGTTGGGTGCAAGCCAGCCCTCAACGTGTAAGACACACCACCTTCGCCCGCCCTATGGGCTATCCAAGCGGGCGGTGAGGTTGCGGAAGACCAGCCTTGCATGTCCAAGCTCCACGCAGCCGCTGTTGGAGGGCATCACGTCAAGCACGTAAAAATCGGCGAGAATGAGGGCAACGAACATTGAGGGCTTTTTTGTACCTAACATAATATTTCAGTTTGTCTACAAAAGTAACAAAACTATTAATTTTTGGCAAATATTTCTGTGCACCCAGTTGGCACTAGAATTAAAAATGGCACTGTTAGTTATATGAAATGACACTGTTAGTATGACAAAATGACATTGTGATCAAAATGATACTACAACGGAAATGACTCTTTTGTTGATATAATATGACACTTTAATGTGTTAAAATGATACTTTAATTATATAATAAAATACCAATTGTTTGCCGCTCCTATTCTAAGCCATGAGTCAAGCGAGAGGGAGTTGAAGGCGAACCCGGAGCGAGCTCAAAGACAAAATTGTCGCCGATCTCATTATCTATATATTGTTTGTTTTTAGGGGGCACTATTAGTTATTCGAAACGACACTTGTAGTTATATAAAATGACACTTTTAGTGTTTCAAATTTACACTATTTTATTATTGTTTTTAGGGGGCACTTTACTTATTGGAATCGGCTCTTTTAGTTATTTAAAATGACACTTTTAGTATTTCAAATTGACACTCAATCATCATAAAAATTTGGATTTAAAAAAAAAAACTGACCGATCAACGATCAATGGCCTGGTCAACGGTCAACGCGGGCCGTTGACTGCGTCGCACGGCATGCAACACGTGGCATGGGATGGGAGTGTGCCTCTTAATTTTTTTATTCTTTTTTATTTTCTTTCATTTGTTCATTTTCCTTTTCGATTTCCTTTAGAATTTCTTTCCCTTTTCATCTCTTTTCATGTTTAAGTCATGTAAATCAACTATATTTAAATAATAATTTATATAATTTTGAAATTAAACTTAATAAATTATGTGATGTAAAAATATTATAAATTAATATAGTATACAAATAGTTATTTCACCTTTTTATATAAATGGCTCAAAATGATGAAAATTTCAATTATAAAATTTTATTGTAATTCTATGTGGTATCCAGTGAGCTAGGTAGATACATTTCATAATTAAAAATTGATTATTAATTATTTTATTGATATTTCCACAATTTAGCATAATTTCACGAAAACAAAATAGTTGATAAGTTTTTAATATGTTTTTTTTTCAATAATTTGTGATTTTTTAAATCATGTTGGTATGTATTTTGTAAATAAATAATAATTGTTGTTTCATAAATAATAAAAAAACCTAAAATATACTCCCACCGCCCACCCTATCTGTTTGTCTCTTTCTGTAATCCTACCGCCACCGCCATCGCCATCTTCTATCTCTCTCTCTGTCCAGACACCGCCACCAATTCCGACCATCTCCGCCGCCTCCTTTTGCCGAGCCGACGTGCACCGCCTCCTTTGGATATGTAGCCTTACACTCCAGTACCCTGTTCCCTTTTGCCTCATACATAAGTTCCATCCCTTCTCTCTCATCTCTGAATCTCTCTAGTCTCTAATTTCTTCTCAAAATTTCCGGCAAAACTCACCGATCTACAACTACTATCGCCGCTTCAGCCCCCTTTCTTCTGGTCATCAACAAAATTAGCGTCTTTCACTCTCGCCAGCACGTCGCTCCTCGCCGCTGCCGTCGTGGACTTGTGCTCGCCACCATCTTCTCGGCCTCAACTCAACACATTCAAGAAGGCCCCAATTCTATTTGTTCATCAGGTCATGTTCTTGTTAACAAATTCTATTTGTGTAATGAGATATGCAATTTTACGGCAGTTTTCTTGAATTAGAATTTAGGGATCTAAATATTGGTATGCTGAGATTGTTGTGATATACTGAAAATTGTTTGGATTTTTAATTGATAATGGATGTTCCGGAATTTGACTAGCAATATTTGATCTATAGAGGATAAAATGGTTTCTTGGAGCCCTAATTTTAAGCTCCAATATTTTACCTCACGTGTATTAACACTAATATCGAAGTCCCTGGAGTATATTTTAACATTATCAAACATACATGGTTTTTGCCAGTTTACTACTCTCAGTAAGGGTTTTTCTATTATTGAGGGACATCATACTAAAAAAAGCCCTCAATTTCCCCAATCTGCTCCATCGCAGGTTGTTTAGTTTTGACATTCACTGTTCAAGTAGGATATCAACATCGATATATAGTCACTACTAGGATTCACTTATTATGTTTCCTTTTTCTAGGAACCTCGATTTTTTTTTTATGTTGCAGTGGAATTCGCATCACCCAGCCAAGACTAAGCATGAGTGAGTTTTCTTTCCATTTTTTGTATTTGAAAAGATAATCTAATTGTCTTTTACAATCATTATCATATTATATGTAGTACTAATGTTTATCAGCCTATCTCTAACAATTTCAGCAACATCATATATCTCCTCACTACTGCAGGTTTAGCAGCAGTTGCATATTCAGGTCTCACTTACGGTTTGTAAGAGGCTCAAGGAGTTCATGATTAGGTACATAAAACATCATTAATGTTGTTTGTTTCTTGTGTTTATTTGTTTCAAGTTCCTTTCCAGGTCACAGTGTTCCTTTCTTGCTTGTTGGGAAACTTTAGGGCAAATGGATTGTCAAGTAGTAGTAGTGGTGTCTATTTTTTTTTAATTTTTTTTGAATTATGTTAGTCTAAATGTATCTTGATCTATGGAGTTGTGATTGTGTTTTGAATTTTAGCTTATTTGGTGTGAATGATTTTTTTTTTTTTCAAAATTATTGTTTATGATAAGGCTTTTAGAAAGTTAAATTTCATGAAATCAAGAACTAGCTGAAATATAAATAGTAAAGACAGAAAAACTATATCTCCCCCAATGAGAGTTGATATTATTGTTATATTTAATTATGTGCTTTGATTATTTTTTAATTAGAAAACGGAAAACTTTATTCTACATGCTGATGAATGATTATGAGCATATTTGAAAAAATGAATCTAACGATATTTGAGGTGATTAACAATGATTCAAGACTCCAAAATGTCAACTCCTGCCCTCCAGCCCTGCCGGTGGCATGCTCTTCTTCATCTCCAGCAATCTCCAGCTCTTTGGCGAGCAACACACTCTCAAGTTCAGTCAGGTATTTTCCGGAACACGTTTTATTCTTTCAGAAGCTTTGAAATTATTTTTCTGCGTAGCCTTGATTGGTGATTTTGTGCAGTGGATTAATGTTCCCTTTCTCATTTTGTTGTGAAGTTTGGTGTTGAACTTCACATCAACCAACAAAGACGAATCATGAGTGAGTTTTCTTTCGATTTTTTTTTTATGTTGCAGTGGATTCGTAAATTTAAGATCGATCTTATATATCCCTCGGGTAACAAAAGAGCTTAGTGCTCGTAAATGTCCCTTGTCTAAAGAAAGAGCTTAATGCTCGTAAATGTCCCTCAGGTAACAAAAGAGCTTAATGCTTGTAATGCTCGTAAATGTCCCTCGGGTAACAAAAGAGCTTAATGCTTGTAAATGTCCCTTGGTTAATGAAAGAGCTTAATGCTCGTAAATGTCCCTCGGCTTTTGAAAGAGTTTCATATGTCTAAAGAAAGAGCTTAATGCTCGTAAATGTCCTTCGGCTAAAGAAAGAGCTTAACGCTCGTAAATGTCTCTCGGGTAACAAAAGAGCTTAATGCTCGTAAATGTCCCTCGACTAAAGAAAGAGCTTAATGCTCGTAAATGTCTCTCGGGTAACAAAAGAGCTTAATGCTCGTAAATGTCCATCGGGTAACGAAAGAGATAGATGTTCGTGAATGTCCCTTGGCTCACGAAAGAGCTTGAAGCTCATATGTCCTCCAGTCAATTAAAGAGAAACTCATATGTTTGATGCTTATGAAATAGCTCTATCCTCCTATTACCCCCGACTTCTGAAAGAGATACATATATATATTTGATGCTTATGAAATAATTCTATGTCCCCTATTACCCTTGGCTTTTGAAAAAACCTTATACTTATACATGTCAGTTGCTTATTAAAGTGTTTAATGGTCTTTTTCCCCAATGCTTTTGAGAGAACCAACATGCTCCTCTTACCCTTGGCTTGTGAAAGTGGTCACTGTTCTTATATCCGTCGACTAATGAAACAACTAATGCTCCCTCATATGATCCTGTTGCTTATGAAATAGCTTAATGATCCAATACCCTCGGCTTATGAAAGAGTTTGAAGCTCATATGTCCTTCGTTTAATTAAGACACTCATATCTGTTTGATGCTTATGAAATAACTTTATGCTATTGTTACCATCGACATTTGGAGAACATACTCGTGTTTGATGCTTACAAATAGTTCTATGGTCCTATTAGCCTCAACTTTTCAAAGAGCTTCTTGCTCATATGCCCCCCAGCTAACAAAAGAGCTTAATGCTCGTAAGTGTCCCTCGGATAATGAAATAGCTCAATGCTTGGAAGAGTCCCTTGAGTAACGAAAGAGATAGATGCTCATAACTGCCCCTCGGCTAACTGAAGAGCTTTTAGTTCATGTCCTCCGTTTATTAAAGAGATATATGTTTGATGCTTATTGAATAGCTTTATTCTCCTATGACCCTCGACTTTTGATAGAGATGCATATATATGTTTGATGCTTATGAAATAATTCTATGTTCCTATTACTCTTTAACTTTTGAAAAAAGCTTAGAACTTATACATGTACGACTAATGAAACAACTAATGCTCCCTCATGATCTTGTTGCTTATGAAATAGCTTAATGATCATATACCCTCGGCTTATGAAAGAGCTTGAAGCTCTCTTCTTTTTTTTTTTTTTTTTCATTCCTTCCTTTCTGTTTAATAAAGAGACATTCATATTTGTTTGATGCTTATGAAATAGCTTTATGCTGCTGTTACCCTCGGGCTTTGGAAAACATACTCATGTGTTTGATGCTTATGAATAGTTCTATTTTCCTATTACTCTGGGATTTTGAAAGAGCTTCGTGCTGATATGTCCCTCAGCTTTTGAAAGAGCTTCTTGCTCATTGTTCCTCGTCTAACAAATGAGCTTAATGCTCGTAAATGTCCATCGGCTAACGGAAGACTTTGAAGCTCATATGTCTTGTGGTTAATTAAAGAGATACTCATATATGTTTGATGCTTATTGAATAACTCTATTCTCCTATTATCCTCAGCTTTTGAAAAGGATACACGTATATGTTTGATGTTTATGAAATAGTTATATGCTCTTATTATCCTTGGCTTTTGAAAAAGCTTAATGCTTATACATGTTTGTTTCTTATTAAAGAGTTTCATGCTCTTCTAACCTTTGGCTTGTGAAAGAGTTCTCTGTTCTTATATCTGTCTACTAATGAAACATCTAATGCTCCTTGATAAGTTCGTGTTGCGTATGAAATAGCTTAATGATCCTATAACCTCGGCTTATGAAATTGTTTGATACTCCTATACTCTCGGCTTATGAAAGAGCTTGAAGTTCATATGTACTTCAGTCAGTTAAGAGACACTCATACATGTTTGATGCTTATGAAATAGCTCTATGCTACTATTACTCTCGGCTTTTGAAAGAGCTTCTTGCTCATATGTCCTTCAGCTTTTGAAAGAGCTTCTTTCTCTAGATGTCCCCCCGGCTTACAGAAGAGCTTAATAATGCTCGTAGATGTCTCTGAGCTAACGAAAAAGCTTAATGCTCGTAAATGTCCCTCGGATAATGAAAGAGATAGATTCTCATAAATTTCCCTCGGGTAACGAAAGAGTTTGAAGCTCATATGTCCCATCGTTAGTTAAAGAGATACTCATATATGTGTGATGCTAATTAAATAGCTCTATTATCCTATTACCCTCGGCTTTTGAAAAAGGTACACATATATGTTTGATGTTTATGAAATATAGGTTTATGCTCCTATTATACATGTCAGTTTCTTATTAAAGAGTTTCATGCTCTTTTTCCCCTATGCTTTTGAAAGAGTTGACATGATCTTCTCACCTTTGGCTTGTGAAAGAGTTCACTGTTCTTATATCTGTTGACTAATGAAATAACTAATGCTCCGTGATATGATCGTGTTGCGTATGAAATAGCTTAATGATCTCGGCTTATGAAATTCTTTAATTCTCCTATACCGTCGGCTTATGAAAGAACTTGAAGCTAATATGTCCTTTAGTTAATTAAGAGACACTCATACATGTTTGATGCTTATGAACTAGCTCTATGCTACTATCACCCTTGGCTTTTGGAAAACATACTTATGTGTTTGATGTTTATGAAATAGTTCTATGGTCCTATTACCCTCGGATTTTGAAAGAGCTTCATGCTTATATGTCCTTCGGCTTTGAAAGAGCTTCTTGCTCTAAATGCCCCCCGTTTAATGCTCGTAGATGTCCATCGGCTAATGAAAGAGCTTAATGCTCGTGAACGTCCATCGGATAAACAGAAGAGGTAGATGCTCACAAATGTCCCTCGGCCAACGAAAGAGTTTGAAGGTCATATGTCCTGTGGTTAGTTAAAGAGAAACTCATATATGTGTGATGCTAATTAAATAGCTCTATTCTCCTATTACCTTCGGCTTTCGAAAAAGATACACGTATATGTTTGATGTTTATGAAATAGGTCTCAGTTTTTAGGAAACAAGTTGATCTCTTGGTTTCCGTAGAAACAAACATCAGTTGCAACCTCTACTATAGAAGCTGAATATGTTGCTGCAGGGAGTTGTTGCTCACAATTGCTCTGGCTCGTTCAACAGCTTAAAGATTATGGAATAGAGGAAAAAAAAGTCCTTATTTATTGCGACAGTTCCAGTGCTATAACCATCTCTCACAATCCCGTTCTCCACACTCGTTGCAAACATGTAGATATTCGTCATTACTTTATTAGAGATCACGTTGAGAAAAATGATATAATTGTTGAGAAAATTCATACAAATATCCAGCGTGCTGATATCATGACGAAGTCGCTTCCAGAAGATAGATTTAATGATTTGTGTGGAAGGTTAGGATTGTTAAATCCCGAGGAAGAAGATGATGGAAGCATAGCTAAAAGCTGAAGATAGTGAAAGCTGATCAAAGGCCGTGCAAAAGTTGAGGGGGAAGCAGTTTCTCTCATACTAATGCCGTCACCAATATTTTAATTTCTACGTGGTATCGATTGGCTACAATGTCCAATCGATCAGTATGATTTCTAATTCTCGATTTTATTCAAATCGATTCGTATTCAGAATATACTTTTTCTTAAAATATAATATATTCTGAATCTCTGCTTTTACGTCTTTCAGCAACATTTAATGAGAAGTGAAATAAAGTAATTCACATTTTTAGGCTAGAATTCGGCAGTTAAAATTTTAATCCTAACTGTCCGATTGTTCATGATATCATGCCAAGATTTTCAAGAATCCCAACAATTGGTCTATTTAAGGACCAGATCCTAAGCCAAAAACTCAGTTTCCTCTCAAATTTCTCTCTCTCTTCCTCTTAAAAATTGTTTTTCCAGAAGTATTTTTGAAAGTATTCGTCACTTAATCGAAAATTGATAAAGAAACGAAAATGTGTAAAGCACCGTCGTAAAAAATTCAGGATCTTTCTCAGTATCCTGAAGAGTGTGAAGAGTCAGAATAAGGTCTTATTTCAAGAAATACTGTGGAACACTTGTGGATATCTAAGAAGGGAACCAGTCCCTTGGTTCAAACAGTAGCTTCCTCAGTTGCTTCTTGTGACACTGCAGCTGCTGAGTCAAAGACAACACAGGTCACGTCAGATACTGAGACCCCTATTGTAAAATCCCTCGAAGCCTTCTTATTCCTACCTAACATGAAGCCTCCAGTAACCCTCAAAACTAAACCTCAATTCTCTCATCCCAACCATCTCCGTTTCACAAACTACTCTTGTCCCATATGAACCACTCTAACCTCACACCATCTTCTCACCTCCCTCATATTATAAGCCACAAATACCCACCCCATCATGCAGTCAGTCTTTTTTCCACAAACCCATGTAGAACTGCTATGGATTTATCTTCCTTATGCTCACTTGAGCAAAACCTTTGTGATGATGCCAAAAAGAGGGAAAAGGTTACAGATGGTTATGGGACAAGAGTCGTTAAGTTGGTTGGTCAAACACTTTTGACGATTATTATTTTCTAGGTGTTCTTTCTATTGTACAAAGGTCTTGAGTTGTAATCTATCGCTTTTCCTGTAATTCTTTTTGCAAACTGATGTCTTATCAGTATTATTAATGGAAAGTCTGTTTCGTACCAATTCAACCTGATGATAATATCTCTTTGTCCAGGCATTGCGTTGTTTACAGTTTTTATGCATATTGTTGATACTGTGCTCTGATACCAGTTTTATCTTTGGATTATCTTATTTGGTATTTTTCTAAGTGCGGGTTTTATAGAGTTATCTATCTAAGGGGGAACTGTTATCCCATCTTAATAAAAAACTTTTCTTTAATTTTGTCCTTATCCATTATGTATGATTTTGGCATCATCAAAAGGGGGGAAATTATTGGGAAAATAAAGGAAAATATCCTTCCTCAGTTTTGATGATATCAAAACATAGAATTTTACAAGGACCGATCTTTTATTGATTCATGTGTCAGAATCAATTTTCTTATAATATAGTTTTTAGAAGCTGTGCTGAAGATTTGAAGTACCTGAAGACTAAAAGAAGCTGAGGTTTTCTTATTGTCAACAAGAAACTGATGGTCTGGATACTGACATCAACCAAGTTATTTTTCAGTTCTCAAAATTGATGTCTATCAGTTTTTGGAAGAGACCAGTCAATCTTGATGTTAAAACTGTTGCTTACGTGGACAAAGGAAACTGATTGTCAAGTGTCAGTTTCGATGAAGACCAACCTTAAAACAACATTAAAGAAGATGTCAATGCAACGTTGACATTCCCTTTGTCAAGCTGGTTAAAGCAATAGACGACAAAGATGGAGATACGAAGTGCCACGTGGAAAGCTGTAGCAATTGACTCAAGGACAACCGCTTTAAATGCGAAGATTGCAGAAATCGTCCTAATCCCTCTCGAGATGCGCAAATTTCTTCTTTAGTGCAATAAGGGCCTGCAATCCTCTCTCCTGTCCTGCAGAAGTACCAAGGCTACTCCAAGCAAGGTGAAGAGAGAGAAGATCAATTGTGAGATGAAACTCAAAAACTCTCTCACAACGGTAGAAATCTGAGAAGAATGTCTTGGCTCCAACGGATCTTTCCAGCCTCTGCTATAAATAGGTTCTCACTTCGATGATTCTAACCACCGATTCTGAACATAAGTTGAAGCTCTGCCAAAATCGCTAGCCAGCCCTTCCACTTGCTTTCATACTTAGAATCAAAGAAGAGAATACAAGCCTTATTGCTGAACACTCGGTCTACCTGAGTACCAATTCGTTCTCTTAGAAATTTTTAGGCAAATGTATTACAATTCCTTAGCCTGGAATCTGTTGCAGAGAGGCTTTCTTTATGACCAGTTGGAGCATTTCGAACCACCTTTTTTCAACCCCGAGAAAAGTGAGTTTGAGTGCGTGTTCGAGACGTAGGTCTGAACACTTGGTTATTTAGCACCTGTAAGCTAAACTGTATTGGTCTCTTAGAACCTGGAAACTAAGAAGAGAAATCCAACCAAGAGTGTTGGTATCAGCGAGTGAAGCTGATCTAAGGTTTACAGTGCACCCGAAAGCACTTGTGAGTGATTAGCTGTTTGATCAACAGGTCGTGGATGTAGGAGAGTTTGCTCCGAACCACGTAAAATTCCTAATTTTATCTTTATTATTTGCGCAAATTATCTCTCTGAATACTGACATCTAAAAACTGATCACTCTTAATCTGTTTCTAAGTAATAATATAAAGGCTATTATTTAAACAAGTTTTCATTGTCGAGTTATTAGTCTAACTGACCAACCATAGAGTAATCATTAAGATTCATAACTCTCTCTGTTTTATTATTAAAAACTGATCTTTATTTGAACTTGTGACTGTCAACCAGTTTGGCGGTTCTAACTAACAAACAGTTTTAGTCAACAACTTTAACCTCGCATTCAAAAACTGATATGTACAAAACTGATACTCAAGTGTCAGTCTCCTTTCAACCGTTTTGCGAAAAATAACCCTCTAGTGTACTCCCCCCTCCCCCCTACACCAGTTCAGAAATCCTCTGGGACCCGACTGCATTCTATTCTCAAACATTGAAATACTAGCACTTTTCACATAAAAGTCTAAATTACGTTATACATATCAAATAATTCCCAAATCCCTCCCCCTCCCCCCATCACAACAAATCCCCGCCGTCGCCTCGCACCTTCCGCCGCATATCTGCTCTGGCACCCATGCCGCCGCCGACGTTGTGCTTGCCTGTCGCTGCATCTACTCGTTCGCGATCGAGGAGCGCTACTTTGTCGCAGCTAGGGCAGTTGCTGCTCGCGCTTGCCACGAGCTGCTCCGCCACCGCCGGAGATGCTGCTTCTTCGCTCATCGTGCATGGTGTCACCGGCACTACTGCTGCTCCCCGCGAGCTGCTTCGCCGCCGGCATGCAGCGGTGTTGCCTCTTCCATCGCCACGCCCTGTGTCGCCGCTGCTGCTTTAAGCTCTTGTCGTTGCGTCATCTCCGTCTAAATCTGCGCCGCTGATCCGCCATTGCTGTCGTCCTGTCCAAATCCAAGCACGTCGTGCCACGCACTTGCAAGCTGCTTCTCTCCATCTTTTTACTCGCGACCGTTACACGATTTACAGTTTACAAGGTTTAATAAATTAAATCGTGTAACTGTGTTATACAACCAGTTACACGGTTTAATATTAAATCGTGTAACGTAAAATCGTGTAACGAATTAAGTAAATGAGGGCATTTTAGACTTTTTAAACCCAAAATTGCTAGTGTTCCAATATTTGAGAATTGAGTGCTATTATTTCCTATGAATGTTTATATAACATTAGTTTCACGTATGCCTCTTTTGTTATTCTCTATTTTTGTTTTGCAACAAATTGATCTCTCTTTTTTTTTTTCATCAAATTTATCTCACTATTTTTTTCAAGCTAATTATCTATTTTTTCTTTGTTTTATTCTAATTCGGTTCTTTTTAAAAATTATCATATTTAATTAAAAGAATATTCAATATGCATTTCTAAATTAAAGATCATAAAAAAATCTGGTTCTCTTTCCATTCTTTTTTATGTTATTTTTCAAAAATATATTCTTTCATAATGTCTTACATTCCATTTCATTTCATTTCCTTTCCTTTAAACATCATATCCGCACATTGTGTGGGTAGATGTACTAATTAGAATTTAAAGAAAAAGGTAAAAAAAAAAAAAGAATGGATTCTTATACATCGGGGTATATATACATTACACTATTCAAAAAAATTCAATATATATTCCATCTTTATTCCATCACTCTTAATTATAAGGTGATTATATATACACGGGGGTACGAGAGATTTTGTCATAAAAAAAAAATAGCAAAGAACAAGTGAATGAAGAGGTTCTCATTATGTGAGCTAGCGCTAGGGATGACAATTTTAATCGCGGGTTCGGGTCCCTGCGGGTCCCCGCCCCTAATGGGGCGGGGGGGGGGGGGGGGGGGGGGGAAAAAAA
>JAYJMF010304919.1:0-13359 GCA_036873715.1 Salvia sclarea
CGAATCGAGTTTCGAGCCAAGCTCGAGCCTTCAAAAAATCTAACGAGCCGAGCTCGAGCCTGGTGGTATTCGGCTCGTATACACCCCTTGTTAAATTCGGCTAAGATTCTTAATTTGGTGTACACTTAATTATTTTCCCTTTTTGTTGTGTTTAAATCGAAATGCAAGTCCCATTCTACATTTGGTTAAGCTAATTTGAATCATTGTGTACACAAGCTTTTTTATATCGAGAAGACTAGGAATATGTGTAAATCTTCAAAGTCGTAAGTGTTCTTAACCATGGTGTGAGAGGGGCTCTCATTATGTTTTTTCAATTTTCTCTCTTCTCCTAACCCTAATCCCTTGTCGTCTTCTTGCCGCTGCCGCCGCTGGATCTCTGCCAGTCCGAGTCCGCCATTGATCGGCCTGCTCTCGTCTCTTCTATCTGCTTTGCTTCGCCGGATGGGTCTTTGCCGGCGAGCATGTCTGCTGCTGATCATACCAACTCTAGGTTAGGGTTTTCGCCCCACAACTCGCTGCCGCCTGATGGAGAGCAGCGACCGCCGCTGAGCGGCAGCCGCGCTTCTGCTCTTGCCGCTTCTGATATCTCTGCCTCGCCGGATGGGTCTTCGCCGGCGAGCAGGACTGCTGCTGATCTTGATAACCCTAGGCTAGGGTTTCCGCCTCATAACATAGCTGCGTCTACGGGTGCGGATGGGGGTTCGCCCAAACTGAACGCACAGCGCCCGTCGAGCCCGATTGCTAGGACAGGAGGCTTCCCGAAAGTCTCCTCCAACTTCGACAAGCCGGAGCCACAGCCTCCCTCCGAAAGGAGACGTTGTCAACCCTACTGTCGCTACGGCATCCTTCAGAGCCGAACCCGTGCAGAACCATCACGTGAACAAAAAGGTCTCCTTTGCAGAGGTCACCGCCCGGAAAACTTCCAAACCTCCGGACCTTTTTACTCATAATATCAATGCTATAAAACCAATCAAAATGAACGATGGCCTTACCATTATCCTCAACTATGTATGAGCAGAGGCTTAAAGAGTTCCAATTTGCGTTAATAGGGCGTATCATTCTTCTGCAGGGGGCTACCCCTCATGGCGCTGACAGTCTTAAAGCCGAATTGCAGGCTTTGTTTGGCATTGCTGGTGATTGGGTTCTTATGCCTTTGGGAAGGGGTTTCTTTTCCCTCAAATTTCATCTCCATGAGGATCAAATCAAAGCTGCTCGGCAATCTTCATGCAGATACGTGATTGGAAGCCTAATTTTGATCCCTACAAGGAGCTCTCTTCCACAGCTCAGATTTGGGTCCGGCTTTTTATTTGCCGGCTGAGTATTGGCACCCTGAATTCCTTGTTGGTATTTTTCGTGCTGTTGGAAACGTTATCAAGCTTGATGGGAATACTGTGCACGGGCTTGTTGGCCATTTTGCAAGGGCGCTCGTGGAAGTGGATCTCACTAATCCTCTGATTGACTCGGTGCGTGTTGGTTTGCCTGAGAATTTATTTTATGTTGATTTTAGCTACGAGAATGTTCCTTTGCTCTGTTCTTTCTGACATTTTGTAGGGCAGTCGGTGGAGAAGTGTAGGAAAGCCAAAGCCTCTGAAGTGGAAATTCCGGCTAATACGGAACCTAAGGAAACGAAGCGTAGGAGACCTGCCCGGAAGCAATGGGTCGAGAAACCGACCACGGAGGCGCCGATCAGCCCTAAGGTTATGGATCCTGAGATCAACCCCTCTGATAACCACTTTAATGTCCTATCCGACTTGGATGATGTGGAGGATTCTGTTGCTGAGTCCCAACACCAGCGATGTGCGAGCGACAGTTTCCAAACTGAACAGGTGGAGGTCGAAAGTGAGGTGGTTCCGGATGCGCCGGCGCAGCTTGTTGATATGGTCACTGTTTCTGAATCTGATCAGTCTATCACCGAAAGGGAGGATCCTAGTCGTGTCGAGACTAAGAGCAGGCTCCTTGCCCAAGCTAGAGAACTCGCGCGCAGACGCCAGCTCCGTGCTGAGATGCGTCATTCTACTCCTGCTGGATCTGACTCCAGCTCAAGTGTCCAGATTCCCACCTCTCAAGTCGGGCAGCCAAGGTCCTCGAATCTGGCTCCTAACTCTCCTCATCCTGCTCACCAACGTGTCATGACTCGGCTCCAGGCCACGGCTGAGAGTGGACAGCGACCAACTGCCTATGAGTTGGACCCGGGGGGCTCGGATAGTCTAAAATGCATGACAAAAGTGGCCCAAAAAAGATGGGAAGACATTGCTGACGAAGATAATCAGATTGATGATGACGAGGATGATGACATGGGGGGCTCTCTGTCGGCCAACTCCAAATCTTTCTGATGAATATTCTTTCCTGGAATGTTTGTGGCTTCAGAGTCACAAAGATATCTCTACAAAGATATCTCTACGAGCACTGCCGCTCGTTTTCCCCGATCCTTCTTGGTATTATCGAGCCGAAAGCGGCTTTCAATACAATCCGGTCTTCCTACTGGAAACTCGATTGGTATGGTTCTTTTACATCAGAATAATCGTGGCAGCAGGTGCTCTAACATCTGGATTTTTGCTCGTGCGACTGTCTCCTGTTCTGTTGTTTTCTCTTCGCCTCAGGCTGTTGCGCTTGATGTGTCTATTCCGGAGAAATCTTTTCGGATTATTTTTGTTCATGGGGCTTCCACTTATACAGCCCGTCGTTCTCTGTGGGCAAGCATCATCTCACTTCTTGTCCCTGATATGGTTTGCCTGGGTGACTTCAATGCCGTCAAAGGGGCTCACGAAAAAACTGGCAATCCGCCAACTCCTATCTCTTGCCGTGAGTTCTGTCGGTCTATAGAGGACTCGAATTTCATGGAGCCTCAGTCAGCGGGGCTCCAGTATACGTGGTCTGGTCGCCGATACTTTCCCCAGCATATTGAGTCTATCCTGGACCGTGTTCTAATTTCTCAGGGCTTCGAGCACTATTGGTTTTCTTGCTCTTATAATGTCCTGCCTCGCCTTGCCTCGGATCACTCTCCGATCGTGCTCCGCTGTTCTACCATGGATTCCGTTCCCAAAGCTCGTCCCTTCAAGTTCTTCTCTATGTGGATCCAGCACCCGGATTTTCAGCGCCTTGTTAAAGACTCCTGGGACGCTGATATTGTTGCTTCTTGTCCCATTTACAGGGTGATGTCCAAGCTTAAACGTGTCAAGGCGAACCTGAGGATCTGGAATAAGCAGGTTTTTGGTGTTGTGGATGTTGGCATCAATGCCACCGGCGGGGTGTTCAGAGATGCTGCCGGCTTCGTTCGTGGTTGCTTTCATGTGGATGGGGATGTCGGCTTTGCCTGTGAAGCAGAGTTGTTGGCTGCCATTACCGCCGTTTCGATTGCTTATGATCATGGTTGGTACAGACTTTGGCTCGAGACGGACTCAACTTATGTGGAGCAGCTTAGCTTTTCAGGACAAGGTCCACTGCCGTTCCCTGGCGCCTTGCCAATTCCTGGCGTAATGTGTTGTCTTTGCTGGAGAGGATGGAGTTCAGAGTTTCTCACATTTATAGGGAAGGGAATCAGGTTGCTGATTTGCTTGCTAATCCCTCGACGCCGCCTGGCTGGTGGCCTTTCTGTATCCCGCTGATTGCTGATGCTGTTGCTAGGGACTTTTATTGGGACCGTTTCCATAGAAAAGCCTATGGCTTCTTCTGTTTTTGTTTTGCTGTTTGCTTGCCCCAGCTTTTCTTCAGACGAGTACTCTTTTTCCCGTCAAGTGTTTTTCCCAAGGGGGTTTTCACGTGATGGGTTTTAACGAGGCTCGGCGAGTTTTAGGTTTTTTTGGGTTTTCTTTGCAATAAAGTTGCCTGATTTGTGTGTGTTCTTAACCATGGTGTGATTAAATTGGCTTTTTCATGATTATGCATTTTGTATAATTTGAATCACAACCTGGAATGAATATTAAGTAAAATAAATATAGAATGAAGTTTATAATTACAGTTGAACACATAAATATTACGGAATATACAAAATCATAAGAGTGTTCATCACATTAAAAAACACAAATCAAATACTTTATTAAGATTTGAGATATTGATCTTATAGAAAAATAAACTTAATTAAGCACGTATATTTAATCTATATTGGAAAAAAAATAACTAACGGTGCATTACAAAAGAGAATATTTCAAGGAAATGATCAATCGGGCATCGTTCGGGTAATGTTCTAGACTTCTAGTTTATCTGAATCGAGAGGAATTGTGGAAGGCAGTATTTAGATTGTTGATGCAATGATTTATTAATTGAGAATTTGTTTTCCTTCTCCTTTTGGTGATTATTAATTCGTTTAGTTGATTAGTTTCTTGGTTAAATCACGATTTCCATTTTAAGTGTGAATAAACAATAAAATTCACCCAAAGCAAAGAAAGTGTATTGCTATTAATTTTGACTTTAGTTATCTAGATTGTATATAGCATCAATTTAACAGTTTTATCGAACGTGAAAATTATATTTTTTTTAAAAAAGTCAATGATCCCAAACAACACAACGTGCCAGCAGCATGTAAACTCATTTAAAATGTATCTAAAACATACATTATTTGTTGAACAAAGAGAATACAGAAAATAATAAAAATAAAGTATATACAAATACATCTGAGATGGAGGAACTTTTATGAGCAAAACTGATATAAACAACCGCCACTTACAACCCAATTTGGAACGAGTGATTTCTTTGATAAAAGACAATGTTGGAACCATATTTTCCCCGACGTGATCTTCAAGAAATAAAAGATAATAATGAGAATTTTGTTTCATAACATTAACAAAAGAGGGGGGGAAAAAAAGGTACTTTAGATCTATTCGGATAGAAATGTTGATGAGGGAAAAGTATGTAGCACCCTCTATTTATAATATTGTCAAGCTTTCATAAACTCTTATGATTTTATTACTTTAAAGATGACCATGAAATTAACCCCCCTAATCATACTATAAATCACACATTTGATGATTTGCTGCGCCAATTAATAGCAGTTAATATGAGCATACAATTAGCTCCCTAGTAATAAAAATATAAATCATACAACTTATTATTAGCAACCTAATATAATAGCAGTTTCGGCCCCCTAGTAGTATGTTTTTGCAATCAATCAATTTATACAACTTTAATAGTCTTTGATCAATTTTATTCATAAATTAATTTGTTTCAATTACGTGAGTGCAAAATTTATCATGATTGATTAAAATTAATTATTTACAATATAAGATTTACTTTAACAGATTCTTAAACTTTGAATTATTATAACTTATTCCTTTAAATTTTATTTTTTATATATTATATATCAAATTAAAAAATCTTACCATATATTTAAGATGTATATTTGCATATATTTATTATTATAATAAAATCACATAATTTTGACAATAAATTGATAAAAGATAAAAATTGATGAGAAATTTATTAAACAAAACTTACCATAAATAGATAGAAGTTACTATAAATAGTTTAACGATTTAGGCGGAAAAACTATTTATGGTAAAGATTACCTTTTAATATATATATATATATAGATTAATTGTTAAATTAATGATTATTATTATTGTATTAAATGTTTTGTCAAAGGAACTAATGAACACATTAAATATTATTTTGGAGGGAAAATATATTTTGTTGTGGTTTTGCTTTTATATATGTATAGATTATCTGATGACCACCACACCAAAAGTTTTCCAATTTTTTTTGGGTTTCCTGAAAAGATTTGCCCTATTTCATTTATAGACATATATCCTCAATACTAATTTATTACTTTAACCATTCACTCACTCACACACTCAATTTAGTGTGCGCCATTTCTCCAATTACACAATTTTCTAATAGTTAACCGTTATCCTGTGAATAAAATTTTAGGTAATGAAGGGAGTATAATATTTAATAATTTTCATACCCAATGTTGAATATAAAAGATGGAACACAATGTAAAATATAAGATATTGCATTTGTGTGAGTAGTGGTAGAGTATTGTAGTTGGTTTCTATAAGGTTGTTCTTCTTCTTAAGAAGGTTTTTCTTAAAGAATTGTATATTGGTTATAGCCAGGTGATAAAGAAACCAGTTTTCAACATATGTACTTGATCGGCCATTTAGAAATTTACAGATCCAAAGCGAGTGATTCCAAATAAAGAGGTCCAGTCCATTTATTCATCGCGGGAGTCTTCCAAGAACTTAACAAGAGAATACCATTTTCTCTCTCACTACAAAATTATAGGAAAAAACAAAATAATCACAATAATACAAACATACATTATATATATATACTCTTTTGCTCTCACAATCTCCAACTTAAAATTTTCAATAAAAGGAAAAAAAGTATACAAGCATGTAGGGCCCTCCTTTGATAAATTTAAGAACGAAAAGATTGTACACAGTTAGACAACAAATTAAAGTATTTGCAATCCCCTATGGAGATTGTGCATCCCCGCCACCGCATGTACATGTTTTGGATGAATATCACTATAAATTAATAATTCCAATTCTCATAGTTTTCCGCCATTTTGTCGTTTTTATTTATTTTTGAGAGATTAACAGAACACCTAATTGGATGGCAAAATTGAAGAAGGTTTATTTGAAGGAACTAAATGCGAGGATAAACTATGTAGTTCGCCATATTACATTTTCTCCTTTAATTTAAAGTTCTTATCTTACTAATGAAGTAACATACGATATCCGTTATAATTAAGAAGTCGGCAAGGCTAGGCACACAAATAAAGTTAGCTTTTCTGAAATTAAACCTAATTAGATATATCATCTAAAGTTTCCGTCTATACTTTACTCCCAAAAATTGTATTCCTTGGTCCGTTATTCAATCGTTCTATAAACTATTCTCTCTTTTTTTTTTTTTTGAGAACTTCTATAAACTATTTTTACCAATAGAGAAAGTAATGAACCAGTTGACATCAGATGGTCTAATAATGTTTCCAGAAGTATTTTTCAATTATAACATTCAATTTAGTATGACCGGCATTCTTCAAAGGAACCGTTTGATGAATTGATTGTCATTTTGAATTCATTATATTTCTTCGTTATAGTCTATGTTCTTTCTTTTTTGTATTTGAGGACTCTCTATTATCCACAACCAATTTCAGCTTTGAGTATTAAACCAAATAGCAGAAAATGAAATTAGAGGAAATTCATTTTTCTCACGGCATTAAACCAAATATTATATTTAGAGGGTGTAAAACCATTTGTATGTTATTTGAGAGTTTATAAATTATTACAAAATATATGCCAAAATAAATTCTTAGATAATTTATAAGGCGTGAAAATAAGTTATGGGAATTTATAAATTTTCCAAAAAAATATGCTAACCCTATTTTGTTGTTTCATAATTTTATAAGCAACAATTAATTATTTTAACAAAAGAACCTCATTACTATAATTTAGTGTTTTCAATATTTATCTTTTCCATTTCATTTCTTTTTATTTTTCTCTCTCTAATTTTTATTTTTCTCTCTTTATTCAAAATTGTCTTTTTACGTTATAAGCTCATTGTCCAAACAGTTTGACAACTTATAAGTTCTTAAAATATTATATTTTTATATGAACAGTCTAACAATGGTTTTTTTTTGAAATAAAAATATTTGGATGGTCCAACTTTTTAACATTGAAGATATGATAAATAGGCATTGAGTACATACTATAAATTCTATGGTGAGAAGCCAACTCCTTAATTATCATAAATTGAGCTTACTTGCTCTTATTTACACATTATTTATCTTTAATTCTTATTAATAAGTTGACAATGTAAAAATTATTTTTTTGAAATACATTATTATAAAAGTTAAATTAAAAAAATTAGACATTGATAACTTTTAATATAACATTCACATAACATGATAGAATTTATTTTTCTACCACAAGAGAGTTGAGATTACACGAAACTTTTGTAAGAATTTATAAGCTCCAATGAGCTTTAGCCAAACACCAACATATTCTTTCTCTCTCCCCAAAATTGGAGAAAACACACCCTAACCACACGGAATAATAAAAAAGAGAGGCAGTGAATTACAGCATTTTCAGTTTTTGGGGAAAACAAATCCAAGTTGAGAATACATAATAAAAAGGTAGGCTTTCCGTGATTAAAAATCTAGCGATGTTCCCTGGAAAAGGAAAAGAAGAAGAAGAAGAAGAAGAAGAAGAAGAAGTAGCGATATTATGAAGATAATAATAATGTGGAAAAGTAAATAGAAGAAAATGAGGATTGTGTGATGATATGTTTATGGAAAAGCTTATGGTCTTTAATCCCCACCTCGTCTGCCTCAAGCAGGATTGTCCCCATTGAATCGGACGGTGGTGATTGGTTTGCCATCATCAGTCACATCCAACACATACTGTGCCGCCACGTAGTCCCAGTCTCTCCCAACCAACCAATCTAATTTCGACACACCCACATATATTGTGATACTGATACATCTCTCTCTCTCTCTCACCGTGTGCTCTTCGTCCTTTTGATACCTCATCTTACACTTGTTCAACCGAGCTTAATGCTCTCCATCCACTAAACTCTTCACACCCCTTTCATCTTCATATGTATATATATATTGCATTAATCTTCAAAGAGAATCCTCCAATACTCATGAATATGCTAGAATCCTTCATTCATTTCTTCTCTCTCTCTCACATACACACACACGCACAGAAAAAAAAAAATGAAAAAAGAAGAAGAGAGAAACAGTAAAAGGGCGCGCGGGATAAACGACCAAACCCTAAGGAAGGGAGTGTTTTATTGGGATGCGAAGATATTCAGTTTCCAAAAATGGGTTTGGTCTTTGGTGTGCAGATCTAACTATTTCTGATTAGTGCTACGCTTGCAAAAGAAAAGACTACTGGAGACTGGAGTCGTCTCTCTCTCTCTCTCTCTTCTTCGGCCCTATAAATTAAAGAGAGAGAGAGAAATAGACTGACAGAAGAGAGTGAGCACAAGCAGGCAATTGTATAAAGACTCTATACCTTTGTATACGTGTGCTCATTTCTCTTCCTGTCAGTTCAATTCATCTCTCTCTCTTCTGTCTCTACCAAAATAAATAGTGGAGAAGTTCAATTATAAATATTTACAACTTCTTCTTTCCTCCTACCTATATATCATCTCTATCGACCACGTATATACGTACAGACCGACACCACCAGATTAGTTGTGGAAGAAAAGGTTAATTTATTTAGATGTGGCTGCAATTCCCAAAAGATGATCACTACAGATCAACAGATCACCATAAAATATACATATCACATTCAATTCAACATATATTTATGTTATAGGTGACATTACATCTTTCACCAGTTAACTTTTTATCCAATACTGTCATTGACCATTCCATATTTGCTCTCTCTCTCTCACACACACACACACACTCACGCACAGTATGGATAAGTGTCTTTCACATCATCACACTGTTTAGTTAGACGGATTTTGGGAGAATTTGAAGATCGTCGAAATTATTTTGAAACTCCACTTTAATATCCTCTGTTCTTGATGTGATTTCTTTTATTATTATCACTATTATTTTATAGTAGTAGACTGCAAGCAGCTATTAAATCAGAAGCGATGCTTTTCATGATGCTGTCGGAGAGGAAGAAGTGGGGTTTTAAATTGCAAGGTATACTTCTTTATCTAACCCAAATTATAGTATTTCTTTTAATTAACAATATGCAATTTTTGTTTTGGTTGAATATATATATATATATATATATATAACTCTACCCAATCCTGTGCTCATTTACCCACCGTTTCATAGTTTTGCATCTTAAGAAAATATTAATCTGCATAAATTAAAACCTCCATTTCTCCCGGGTAAGCTTCTTCAACAATTTTTGCATATTTTCGTGATGAAGAAATGAAAGCCTTTCTTCCATATTTTATGTGAATTAATACATATAATTTCTCCAAACTCATAATCCTTTTGCATTCCGTTCTCAGCAACGGCAAGATTTTGGTTGTCTTGAGCCAGTAGCATATTCCCATGGAATCATGCTTGTCATTGTGGGAGACAAAGGTTAGCTACGCATTGGTTTCAATTTTTTAATATTTTTCCATCTCCCAATTGTTTTTTGTATAATTTTTCTTCCGCAATTTTTGTTACTAATTCGGTAATTCCCCGTGAAGATTGTTGTTGAACAATATTCAGTTTGCTAGTTGGGTATCACATATTTCTTTATTAGGATTTAGGAGTAATTGGTATCAGAATTCTAAAGCCTATATACATAATTTGAAATTTCTATTTATTATGTTAGTGCATTGTGAGGGCCAAACATTAGCAAGATCTGCAACCAGCTGTAGAAATCTTTTAGTCACTGCTGGATAGATAATTTAAGTTGATGGTTTCCTGCCTTAATTTTTCTCTAATATATATTGTTATAGCTTAAAGTATATATTAAGTGGAAAAACTTTAAGCAATCAAATTGATCGGTGGTGAACAAATGCATATTCTTGCCAACTTATATAAATGTGTATACTTTGCTTCCTCTTGAATCTCCGAATGGTCTTCCTTCTATACTGATTAAATTTTTAAGTGTAAAACCTCATTTTAATTATCTATCTTCTATATGGATTTATATTACAGACTTTTGCTTTTAGGTGGATACTAGTGCAACAGTTTAATACAATTACTAGGGTGTTCTCATTAATGATATGAAGTTCTGCTCTTTAATTTTCATGCAAGATAATGTGCACATATTTATAGCAATGGTTGTTTGGCTAGCTAATTAATCTTAGACTTAAACACAGTTTATGCACAATGTCCTTGTTGCATATAAGGTTTCCAAGAAAAAGAAAAAAACTTTTCTCCTCTATTTACTTTGAATATATATCTTTGGTAAGAATATTTGGCAACTCTACTTTTTCCTACCTCGTCTCTTGCATTTTCATGAAGATTGTCTTTTACTAGTAGGAGTCCTTCAAGTAATCTTCTAGGAGATTAGCTTGCTATTGTGTATGGCATGAAATAGTATTTTTATCCTTAAAATTAATACCTAATATGGATGGTCAATAGTATGAATGTACTTCATGGATCCAATATTAGAATAGAATTACAATTTGGAGGGTTGGAGGATTTTGAGAGGTCAATACTTGAGAGGATACCATCCATGCCCAAATTGTATGCACATACCTATCATTATTTATGCTCGCTCATGTTTTAATTATAAGTCGTTTTAGGTTTTTAATTTTTTTCTCAATTTGGTTGTCATTTCGGTTTTGAAAACCAAAATTACCTTCATAGTCCATAGACGTCAACACTTGGGGCGCTTTGTAATTTTCTGTCAGTTTTTGGATTGGTACTTCTAGTGCCTCTCTTTTGATTTTAATGAATTGCTTTTCTCTGATAAAAAAAAAAGATGTCAACTCTTTCATTAAGTAGTCCGCAATATTTTAATTCCCACTTTTTGGTGATTAAAAGTTGATTAAAACCTTATTATTTTGTGACTAAAAACTTTTGTATGATTCCCTATCACATTCAATTACCATTAATTGAGGTTAATTTAGGTATTTCTTTTATTTATCAATACGCGTGTCAAAGCTTAGGAAGACTTATAATTTGAATGGGAGGGAGTATTATTATTTATTCTTGTTGGATGATAGATTTAGTGAGTTTGTTTCTTTGAGGACTTGTGACCAATTTTATAAACAATTTGATAAATAAAATATTTTCTAAGATAAAATTAATTGCAACACCATAAGTACCTACTTTGATGCATTAAGAAGCGATTGGTAAACATGTCACACCTCTATGGGCCGAGGATGCATATCACCCGCACCATTGGCTGTATATGATATGATGTTAGCTATCAGTTATTCCACATCTTTTTTCCCTTTCATATGCTTCTTTGACAGTTGGAGGGTATTTCCACCTAGCAGTGCCCAAGTTCGAAACAAGTAACCCTAAAAAATTCAAGTTTGTAGGTGGTATATTGGTACGATATGGATATATATCTGATATTCTAAAGTATATGGGGATTGATTGTGGTGTGGATAACTAATGATAGTCTACATTTTGATGCCATTTTGGCAACTAAGAGGGGTATTTGGTTGATTCTTCTAAGTAAATCTCACAAGAAGCATCTCTTTTGTAAGGGACTGAAAACATATAGAAATTGTCATCAACTTATCAACTTCCAAAAGGTTTTAGAACGACCAAGAAACTTATTTGGAATTCATCAAGTAAAGAGATTTTCTAAATGATTATGCTCACACATGACTACTTTAATTTAGTAGGAAAAAAGATGCCATGAATATATATTACTAGTGTTTCATGCTGCTGATGGAATTATAAATTGAGTGAGGAAAGATTAGGAACTCGATTAATTAGTTTTTGTAGAAGTTTGAGTCTTAAATAACATGTTTAAGTGCTAAAATTTGGAACAACATTGCAATATTGAATTTGCAGCTTGCATTTAGCTTCTTGAGATTATATATTTCTCAATTATATATAAACGTATCTTTGGTATTTTTTTGTAACCATGATGCATTCATCTAGCTAGCATACCCATATGTTAATATATGTCATTCATGTTAGTATTAATAATAGCCGTTTTTTGTACTTTGAGACAAATTACGACATTAAAATTAATTCTTTTTGTGGGTTAAATTTCTTTTTGAGTGAAATATCAAAGTCATGCATTGAGTTTTATGCTCTTTATGACCAATATATCTTGTAAATACGTGTATTTTTGAATGCATGGACATCATATTCTGTGTCGTGCTGATTTTGATACCAAAAGTTGTTCTAGGTTGTTGCATGTAAATTGTTGGTATAAATTGTTCCCACTGCATAATGTACATGCACGATTATGTATATGGATCTCGTATTGCCTTCATTATGTACTTGACCGCAAACGAGACAGAGAAGCATATGTATCTAAGGGTGTTGGCAGCAAAGCCCTCCAACATGGAGGGCTTTGGCCAAAATAAATTATTATTTTAATAAATTGTTGCAGAGCCCGCGGGCTCTGCATTGATGACCTCCGTGTTGGAGGGCTTAGCTTCATTTTATTTTTTTATTTTTTATTTTTAATAACTAATAATTTAAATTAAAACCATGCAATTAATTAAAATAAATAAATTGTATTGAATATTTGAAAAATTACAATATAATTTTTCGAAAAAAAATAAAAAAAATAAATTGTATTGAATATTGGTGTAGAAGTGAAAAAGAGTTGGAGGATTGGTGTATAAAATGAATTATTAAGTGGTATTTATAGTGTTTAAACATTAAAATAAAAGATAAAGAAAAACAAAAAAAGAAAAGAAAAATCTGCTAGCGAATCGGAAGCCGCCACGTGGCGGGCGCAAGCATGGCTGGGCGGGCGCTACCGCGCCCGCCACGGTGCGCCCGCGGCGGGCGGCAGCGGTGTAGCC
>JAYJMF010305030.1:0-13355 GCA_036873715.1 Salvia sclarea
CCTTCGGCTCCGAATACTAATATATAGATAATGAGACCGGCAACAATTTTGTCTTTGAGCTCGCTCCGGGTTCGCCTTTGGCTCCCCCTCGCAAGACTCATGGCTTAGAATAGGAGCGGCAAATAATAATAGGGGGCGGCAAACAACAAACGGCTCCGCCATTGATTTCAAAATTAATATTAAAATTTAAAAAATTTAGAAAAAAAAATTGACTAGTCAACAGGTGGTCAAACCCGGTCAAATCGAGGCAAATCCGGCCACAATGTTGTGCCGGCCGCATGAAAGGATTTGCCTTTTAACTATTGTGATTTTCTTTATCTTAATTAGTCAGAAACACTTGCTTAAGGTTGTCCTTAATTCCTTTCGCAGAGATTCGGCCTGCCCCTGCAGCCCGCCCATGATCCGTCTAAGTACAGTCGTAATAGAAAAGCTCTTTTTATTGTTATAAAAGTTTCATTTGGTGTTAACAAAAGTTTCATTTGTAAATTTATTCATTATATCATTTGTTATAAATAAATGTATCATTTACTTTCAAACGGTTATGGTAATATACTTGTTGTAAACAAAATTCTCATGTGCTTTTAACAAAACTTCTACATTTACTTTTATGAAAAGGTCTTATTAATTTGGATTTAACAAAAGTTTCATTTGTGAATATACTTATTTATATTACTTGTTATAAATAAACGTAGCATTTGCAATAAAGCAAAATCTCATTCATTAATATACTTATTGTAACACTTCTATAAATAAATGTCTCATTTGCTTTTTAAGTATAGTCTCATATGTATAGATTTGCTAATTATGTAGCTCATATCTTGCTTCTCGAGCTGCGAGTAGTTCTCATTTGAATTGTTGGAATGCTAACTTCTCTTCTTGATTGAGGGAGTTGGCACTGAGGATATTTCCTGGTTAATAAATTTTTTCTCTTTTTAAAAAAAAAAAAAAAAGTATAGTCTCATTTATAAATAAATATCAAAGTTTTGTTTAAATAAGTACAAATCTTCTTTGCTTTCACGAAAAAAATAAAGTCTTATTTGCTTTACATAAGGACGTCCTACCCACACGTAACCCTTAGTGAGGCCCTAAATTAATTTAAACAGACAAATATATTGTAATTAGCACATGAAAGAAGGAACATAGTCAACAAGATCCTAGCTACCAGTACTAGGAAGAATGGCATGCGTCACCACCAATATTTCTAATAAGAAAATAATAATTCCCACAAAATTATACAATATGGAGGAGAAAAGCAAAAATTTGTGTGCATTTTGATGTACGTTGTATTCATCATAATGAAATTCAACTAAGGTTGATCAAAATAACTTTTAATTATGATCTGTTAAATAGAATATATGTAAAACGATGTATACTAATACAAGTGTGCCTCCAAATTTTCACTTTAAATTGAAGAGGGTATGAGCTGTGTCGGAGTCCACGTGTAAGACAGCTATTGGTCGTCAAAGAGTCAACTGAGCGATTCGATTGGAGACGTAATGTTGATTTACCGGACAAAACTACTTCCCTCTAAACACAAAACACGCACTGCGCGTGTGAGTGTGGTGTGTAGATAACTTTCGTGTATTTCTTATTTCCGATTATCGGAATCAAGTCGGCGACGATGATGGAATCTGCAATTCCGGTAGAGTTAATGGCGGTTGAGTCTCCGTTACAGATGCTGCTCAGGGCGGCGTCTTTGATACCGATTTATCATCACTTATTGGGATTCTCCTTCATCTTAATCGTTTTCCTCTACAAATTTCTCGAGATTCATTTCCTACAAGACCTATTCGCCGGATTCAGGGGGCAGCCAGTGCTTTTGACTTTCGATCCTTGCTCTCAACTCTACCGCGACGTCGTTTCCAAGTGCAAAATTCTTCATGGAAGGTAATATTCATTTTGTTGTCGTATTACTCATTACACTTTTGCTTTTATTTTTCTCTGATTCTTTCTGTGTTGCTGAAAATAGGTATTTATCAAGTCCATGGTTATGTAGTCCGCATCTGCAGACAACTTTTCTTCATTATTTTGGAAATCCACCGGCCGTCGGTTATAGAAGGTGAGCTATTCATTTTTTTTGTTTTATTACTAGAGTCATCTGTATAATAGATTTTAAAGTCTGCAGAATAGATGTATTTGAGTATTTGGACTTGTTGGAATTATGTTGCAGTCGTTTTGTGTCTATATTTTGCTACATAGTGCTCATGTGATGCATTATGCAGGCACATCTTTATGACCTCTGATGGTGGAACTCTAGCTTTAGATTGGGTGGAGAATGCCCAAGGTAACCCGACATTGTTACGTTTCAGCTATGAACCTCTTCTATATTTGATACTGCTCTACTCACTTTGGCCTTCTTCATTTTAGTTAAGGAACAAGCCTTTCAAGTTGGTGGTTCTTTGCAGGAAGATGGTGAAAATCCCATCTTAATTATTGTTCCTGGCTTGACAAGTGCATCGGATTCTGCTGTAAGTTATCTGTGACATTCCACTATGCTTATGTCTCTTACTGAGCCAACATAGGCCATTCCTATAACTGATATGGTTTTCTTTTCTTCATATTATTCATTGTGTACTAATGGGCTAAAAAGTAGCTTGTTCTTGTAACTTAGAAGTAGATGAAAGGATAGAATGCAATTTCGATTGGTGGCATATTTGATGGGTGCATTATAATGACATAAATCACAGAACATGAATAGCTACAAGTGTTGCTGAAACTTCCTAATTTAGTCGATGCTTATGGAAGAGATAAGTTATAACTATCTTACTAATTTGCATTCTTTAAAATGTGTGATATGAAGCTGATCTCCACTTAGAGAACTATGATTAGATCTCTACCTTAGTAACCAGTTGCATATCGTCGACCTCCAATTAAATAAGATAAAGTTGTATTGTCCTTGTTTCTTCAGCGCCTAGACTTATATATTTGCAGAGCACCAAAAATTGAAATTCAAGTATGGTGGCTATCTTTTGTCCCTCTTCTTGTTTTGGCTGATACATTATCTTTTACTAATATCTCCTATCATGAAATTTATTTGAACTCTACTAGGAACAAGCCAAAGTTCTCTATATTCAACAATGTAAACAGATGTCCTCTTCGAGTTCATTAATTTTCATGATATTTGTCAAGGGAAAGTTTACACTCTAGTAGCTTGCCTAACACATAACATTCACCCCTTATGCTATCCTTCTTCCATTCTTATCTTTGGTATTATTGTTATGCAGTATGTTAAACATCTCGCGTTCATTATGGCTAAACGAGGATGGAAGGTTGTGGTAAGCAATCATCGGGGACTTGGAGGTGTATCGATTACAGTAAGTATTGGCATTTGAATATTGATAGAATATGTTCCAAGTGGGATTTGGTGTACTACTGGTTGTTGGATTTATAAATGAATGCAATTTTACCTTTTGAAATGTAATTAGTTTGAAATTCTGCAAATTTAATTGAATATTTTGCACCACTTTTTACTTAATTTTTTTAGGTTAGATTTAATCTTTCATTCAAATCTGGTAAGTTGGATTGTCTCTTTTAGTTAGATAATGCTAGGTAATTTGGTATGCTTGAATACGCAGTTGATGACTGTAATCTTTTAGAAAATAAAGAACTCACTTTCTGCATGTTTTAATGCCTTTTCTTCACCTTTTTCAGAATTATCCTATCTGTATATGAGACCTTCTTGTACCACTGTAATCAATTACTCTTAAATTTTTTGGAGATGAAATGCACAGAAGTGCGAAATAGTGGAAACTAGGGGGTGGAGCTTTGGTATCACAATCTCTTCAAAGGAACACAAACATGTTCTTGGCAAAATCTATTCAGCTCTAGCTAATCTCACATAGTGAAAATTATTATGTCAAAGTTAATTAATACATCTATTTGGAAGAACTGGACGGAAATCAAAACATTGTGTTTCTTATTGTGTGTAAATCAAATTAAAAGGAATACAATTCATGTACTTACTAATGCTGAAAACCTCTGTGGATTACATGTTACAGTCGGACTGCTTCTACAATGCTGGATGGACAGAGGACGTACGAAAAGTGATTGAACATATTCACTGCCAATACCCCGAGGCTGCTTTATATGTAGTCGGCACTAGCATAGGTGCTAATATTCTGGTATAAATACTTGTCCTCTATATTTTTGTAAGAAGAAACATAGATAGTAAATATTTGTAGCTTTTAGTTCACATACAGTTTGATAACATTCTTGGAATTTAACATCATACAAGTTTCCCTTGCAAGGATCTGTCAGACCTTGCCTTATCAAGGATAGAATATTACATCTTTGAAATATTTTTAATGCAGTTTAGGACTTTGAGTCTCTGAAGAGGGTCAATAAGTTTTATGTAGTATGCTAATACTCCGCAGTTAGGGCTAACTTCTTTAATTCATGTGCTCGCTCCTATTTCTCACTCACTTGTAATTTCAGATTAAATACCTTGCTGAGGAGGGCACGAATGCTCCTGTTATTGGAGCTGCAGCAATCTGTTCTCCTTGGGATCTTTTGGTTAGTACATTGTGTCTTATCTCCTCTGACTTGGATATGAAATTTGAACTATTGTGTAACATAGCTTGCTTTTTGTTATTTGCTTTTTGGTCAATTCCATAGTTCGTGCATCTCAATATCTCATTAGTGTTCCTATATTCTGGCCTTTCTGTATCATCTTTGTTCAATTATTTGGATAAACAACACTTTAAACCTTAAACTATACCCTTCTTATAAAAGATGACCCGAACTATTATAAAATATTTATTTAAACAACCAACTGCCACTTTTGTGTCAAAAATGTCCTACGACTATGTTTTGGCACCAAAATTTTGATGTGGCTCGCCAGATGCCACATGGAAATGTTGCGTAATTCCACGTGGCGCCTATGTTATTTTATTTTTTGTCTTTACTATGTGGTAGCAAACGAGCTACGTCATGATTCCTGAGGTAAAAAAGGGAGTAAGACATTTTTATACAATATTGATAGTTGGTGGTTTAAATAAATATGTTTGATAATTTGGGAAGGTATTGATAAAGAGGTATAGTTTGGGATTTATATGGATATTTATCTTAGTTTATATACTCCATATTAGATTTCCTAGAGAATAATTTATATAACAACTAGCCTCTTGTTACCATAATGGTATATGTTGGTAGGCTAATCTTAAATTGGATTCTCCATTGTCCTTCTCCAGATATGTGACAGATTTATGAACCGCAAACTCATACAGAGGCTTTACAATAAAGCTCTGGCAGTTGGCTTGAAAGACTATGCCCATATGTATATCATCAGATTAGTTCATCTTCTTTCATGGAATCTTTTCTATATGTAAAAGTCATGTCTTAAGATTACGAAGTAGTTACCTGATTCGAATATGGAATTTTGTAGGCATGAGGCTGTCCTTTCTCGAATTTCAAACTGGGAGGGCGTTCAAAAGGTACATTTTGATTTTATAAATCACTTTAACCACTAAACTAATGCTACAACTTCATTAGCAAATTTTCCTTGATGTTGAATGAAGATGATTAAAATGATTAAATCTCACATCTACAGTCACGTTCAGTTCGGGACTTTGATGATTCAGCAACTCGTGTTCTTGGTAATTATGAGGTAACGATCCATGCTCAGACTCAGAGTCATCTTCTTCTTCTCCTAGGCAATGTTGAAGGATTAAATGATTTGACGCTTTCCCTCAGACTGTGGATACCTATTACAGGCGCTGTAGCAGTACTAATTTTATCGGAAGTGTAACGGTGCCCCTTCTTTGCATCAGTGCTTTAGACGATCCTATATGTACACGTGAAGCAATTCCATGGGATGAGTGCAGGTATGCAGCCTGGCTAACCTTGAAATAGATAATGAGATGAGGATTATCATTAGCTTAGTTTAAAGGTGACAATCTAGAACAGAATTATGGATAGATGAAGATGTAGGAAATGTGAGAAACCACCCTATCAAGAATATATTTCAAAACTTTCTTGTAATCAATGTTGACTTGTGCCTTTTTGTTTCTCTTAATTTCTTTTGTCATTTTTTTAATAGTCGATGTATTCATGGTTATTTTCAGGTTAAATAAAAACGTGGTGTTGGCTACAACAGAACATGGAGGGCATCTACCTTTCTTCGAAGGGTTAAGTGCAACGAGTGTCTGGTAAACTATAGTATTTGATATACATATAATGTAGCTCGTTGGGTGCGTTTCTTGAACTCTTGCCTCAAATTACTTTTTCCCTTTGTAGGTGGGTAAGGGCCGTGGATGAATTTTTCAGCATTTTGCAATCCAATCCCCGGAAATTAGAGGTGGAAGAAAATTGTTTCTTCATTTTATGATAGATTGTTTGCCCGATTTTGTTTTCTGCAAAAATAACAGCTCAGATATTCTGATATGTGCATTGCAGATTTCGGTCCCCTCCGACAACCCTGTCGAGTCATCCATCGACCAGACCCCGTACGTGCATCTCTCCAAAGATGGCATGGTTGGTGGAGTGAGCGATGAAATACAAGTCGAACACCAAGAGCAAAAGAAGACCGGAGAAAGAGTCCACGTCGGAGAATGCTCAAAAGAGCATGATGAAGGTATGGGTGGCGTTGTTGCTCCGGTGATGAAACGGCTGAATCAAGTCTCTCGTCAGAATCGAACATCGTTGTGGCTGCTTGCCTACATTGCATTCCTTACTACCTGGCCACTTGTGGGTTCTGCCGTCTCTGTTTTCTTGAGAAAGAGATTCCGAGCTCGTATCTCCTGACCTCACCATCAAATACTTCTTAAATGTAACACATATGTTAATGTTAGATATCAAAGCATTACACTACATCACTTTTTACTTACGATGATCAAGCTTTGATGCTTGTTTTAGTGACCCAATTTTCATAACTATTTTTGCTTATTTTTTGGCTCGCAATCCATCCACATTGACTGAGGCTTGATTGCCAATTATTAAACCAACTTTCGCTCATATCACATTTTTGAACCATTGAACCTATACTAAATAAAAAAAATATTGAAGTCTATTTGGTCACGCCAATTTGGCAACATTGTTACAATATTTCAAAAATTGTTTAAAACTATAAAATCGTGTTAACTATAATTTTGCATGAATTTACTTAACCCAAATAAGAATGACACGAAATAAAATAATTCTGCTCTATGGGAAAGATTAAAACAGCAATAAAACCAACACAGTTACGTGGTTTTATTTATAGTTTCTAGACTCAAAATTTGACAGCTAAAATAAGTTCCATTCCTTCTACAAGTGGTATGGATCAAAACCTTCTTCCCACTAAGAGAATCCTAGCTGTTTCATAGTGCTATATTCAAGCACCACAGAAGGTATTTAAGGTTGAATGAAGACCAAACTGACTGTGGCATACATGGAAGAAGATCCTCTAGTCATTGGAGAGAGCAGTAATCCAAATGTAAATGACAACAATCGACGAGAAGATATAATGTCTAAAGCTGAGATTTCATATCTAGTGAGCCTTAGTCATCTTCATTTTCGGCATTGCCTTCTTCATTTGGCGGGAACGGTCTTTAGCTTCTTTCTTGCGAAGTGCCTCAGCACTCAGCTTCGCCTCGGCCTCCTCCAACTTCTTTCTCTGCTCGGCCTTCTTTTTCTGCAACGCGTCTTGCCTGGCATACTGAAGTTCTTTGTAGAGCTCCTGGGCAACCTTTGCTCTGGCTGCTTCTGTTTTTGATCGAGCCTGACATGCAATTCATAGTAGTTCGATAAGTAACCCTTTACACCTCCTAAATACTCAAATCATTCAAAAAATAACGTGGTCTACTTACATGTGAGCTGAGCTTGTACCGTCCAATTAAGTCAATGTAGTAAGGTATGAGGGCAACCAACCGAGTCATGTCAGCCATGTTATTCTCATCAGGGAGAGCAAACTTGAACACCAGTATCTTTTTGCTTGAACCCGGCTGTTGGTCCGAGAAATGCATTGAGATGAAACCTTTTCCAGATTTTTCAAAAGCTTTGTCGCCGAAAACCTGTATTAGTAGCAAGGACCATTAGATTATGCCTCAACAAGAGAGGAAGTATATTCGTCGGTTCCCTCCTTTTCCATGTAACAAAACAAGTGCACATAGACTTCTCTATCAAATAGAAAAGAAAGGCACAGCCACAAGACAATAGAGAAAGATATCAGAAGACGGCAATAGAAATCTCACACATAAGACAGACAAATTGCCAAGTACGAAGAAGCCACAAATTTGGTGCAACTATTAACAAACAAAACACGGGTTTGGAAAATAAACAAAAATTAGGAAAATTACTTATCCCCCAATCCTCAAAATATGTTAACTCATGAATCAAAATAAGACCTCTATAAGTTAACTAAACAGAACTTTTTGCTTAGTTCACCATGAGCAAAGCTCCAACAGTTTCACCCCGATGCAGATGAAATGACATGATGCATAGTATGAGCTAGAACTAAGACCCATTGTCTTCAAATTTTTACGCAAATTAAACCCTATTCTATACCTCCCGAGATGACGTGCCCGAATCATTCTACCATTAAATTCTAAAACAAATATCCATTGCCACTACCACAACAAGAGTTGCAAAATCAGAAGTAGCTAACAGCAATCATACGCAAAGGTTATATTCATAACTGCCTCGCTAAATCCTCCTCAACCAACTAAGGCAAAAACTTGCGTACATTTGGTCCTTTTAAGGTGCATCCACCCAATTAGGGTTCATCAATCCCCCATTAGAGTTTATTAATTCCTAATTGGGGTTTATTAATCACAATTAAGATGTAACTAGAGAATCCCTGAAACGAAAATCCCATTGCTCTATCATAACAAAGACTAGTTGCCAAGTTTCCAAACCCTTGAGCACACACGTAATTAACAATAGCAATCCTAACCAAATAAATGAATAGCGCAATTGGAATAATAATTACATGGATAAATACCTGATCGAGCACAGCATCAGTGATCAAATCGGTTGCAACTTCCTTGGACTCGGACACCACCTGCAGCTCCTCCGCCACCCATTTCCTCCCATTGGGAGGGTTCACTAAACCGGCGAACCTCTGTAGATCTCCCAGCTCCTTCTGCATCGTCTTGGCTAGCTTCTTCCTCGCCAACGCAAAAACCACCTGATCCATGGAATCATCGTTCATGTAAACCTCAAACGTAATCTCATCCTTGCAGGGAATCACCATGTTGTACAGCCTCGAAATTAAATCGTGGCGGCTCTTGAGCTCCATCGTCGCCAGCAATCCCGAGCAATACCTCCTACCGCTAGCGTAGAACTTGAAGACATTCTTCCCGTCCTGCAAAAGAAGCGGCGAGTCGTCGGTCTCGCCGACTCCCAAGAGGCTGAAATTCTTCTCGAAAATGGAGTCCTTGGTCGCGAATTTGCTCGCCCAAGCCAAAGCCAGATTCTCGTTCTCCTTTTTCCCAGTGAAATAGTTGATCGCAAACACGATTAAGAATGAAACACACACAATTTCAACGGTGAAGGAGGCAATCTTCCTTGGAAGCTTGACATCCGAGTTGGGATCCTTAACGGAATCCTCGGAGGTCGGGATTGGATCCGATTGGGAAGCGGCGGCATCAGAAGCAGCAACAGATTCAGTGACGGATTCAGACGGCGGGATACCTTCGAACTCATCCTCATCCCAGAATTCAAAGGAAGAAGTGGAAGCGGGCTTAGGGTTCTGATCGGAAGGTGGGGATTGAATCTCGGTGTCGGGGGGGCCGTGGTGCGACTCCGGGGTGGGGGTGGATAGAGAAATCGGGGGAGGAGAGGAGCGGATAGGGCGGATGAACTCGTCGGATTTAGGTTCTCCGATGGCGAAGTCGTCGTCTTCATCGGCGTCGAAGCCCTCGAAGTGGGGTTGAGCGGCGGCAGGGGTGAGGTGGTGAAGGAGGAGGGAGAAGATGGAAAGGAGAGCGAAGAGATAGAGGAAAGTATCGCCGCGAGGGAGGAGGAGAGAGAGAGGGGAGTGGAGGAGAGAGGAGGAAGATCTATTCGCCATTGTTGAGAGAGAGAGTCTGTGCTTTGATTGATTTGATCTGTATTCGTAATTTGCTAATGGACCTCACTTAATAATATTAAGGGCCTCCTCCATTTACCAAAACTCTATTAACATTATCTACTATTATTGTATTCTCCTTTTGTACTACAAGGAGGAAGTCGTTTAGTCGAATACGATCAAATTTGTGCATTGAAATAATATTTAATTTGAGAATAAACTTTCAGAAAAATAATAGAGATGCAGAGCATAAATTGATTATGGTGTATGATTTTAGAGGTAAATCTCCTGGAGTATATATATGAACTGAAAAGTAGTCTCTTGTCAATTTGTTCAAATTCTGTATGTAAAGTTGTCTCCAAAAAATTTAATAGTGATATGATTTCTGTAACTCACTTGGCCGGCGCCTTGGAGCTTTACTATGTCTCATATGAGGCAGAAATATATAAATGATAAATCCTCTCTCTTCGATCGCTCGGAATGTATGAGTTTTTTTCTGGAAATAATTTAGCTAAGGAGATAAGGGTGTGTGTAATTTATTTCAATAATAGTAGGAAGTATATAGGGTGTTTCATTTTCATGTGAACCAATTCTGGACTCAACAAATTTCTGAAAAGCTCCAAAGTGAAACTCTCAATTCAAGGAGCATTAAAATCCAACAAAAAATATAATAATTCTTTTCCACTCACGCCATCTTTTTCATAAAAAATATTTAATAATTGAACGAATATAGAGTGGAGTAGTTTTAGAAAGTGAGTACGAGTTGTATACATTTAGGTTTAGGTTTGCTTTCTTTTTTATGGATAAATTATCATGGAAAAATGATGGAAAATAGAACATTCACCTTTTAAATTTTCTCTTCTTTTCTATGTCCTTGTCTAAAAGAGAGAATTTTTATCTTTCTTCCTCCTCCTTTTCACTTCAATGGAAGAAAAATCTTATCACTCCTTGTAGATGGAAGAAAAAATTTAAAGGGTGAATGTTCTTTTTTCCCTCATTTTCCCATGATAATTTATCCATCAAAGAGAATGGAGCCTTAAAAAAAATTACATGGTTTGATATATTTTCCCAAGATATATATTATGTATATATTAATTAAAATTTGGCCTAGCTAGAGCTAAATCGAGGCTAGGGGTGTGCAACGGATCGGACCCGGACCGACCCGGAGGAACCGAAGACCCGAAAGTTGGTAGAAAAATGACCCGGACCGAGCCAAGGCCTAGGACGGACCTTGGACCGACCCAAACCCGCTCTCCGGGTTCGGGTCTTCCCGTAAGAAATCGATTTCAACAATAACCCAAATAATTTTCAGATTTTAAATACTGAAATACATATATTAAAATCTCAAATTTTTTCATTCCAAAACAAAAACAAATAAGAAAATTAACAACACAAAAAATCAACACTGAAAAATCATCAACAGCACCCCCCGTCCCCTCCCCCACTCACAGCAGGCTGCTGCCCCCTTCCCCTCCCCAACTCACAGCAGCCCTCCCCTCTCACAACAGCCTTCCCCCCTCACCTCTCCTACTAACGGCTGCCTTCCTCCCCTCCCCCACTCACAGCAGCCCTGCCCCCTCCCCTCCCCCACTCACGGCGGCGACGGCAAGGCTATGAGTGGCTGCGGGTGGGCCGTGGGGGTGGTTGCCTGGGTGCTTGTATGGCCTTGCGGGCGGGTAGCGCTCGCGCTGCCGCTGCGGGTGCGTTGCGGCTGCCGGCGACGGGTAGGGTCGAATCGCCGAGAGTCGAGACAGCTAAAGGAAGGGAAGGGCGGCGCTAAGGGGAGAAGAGAGTTCAGTAACTTTAGGGTTAATTAGAATGATTTGGGTTTGGATAGAATTAAGGAAAAAAAAAACATATTTAAAATGGTTCAAAACTAGAAATATTCAGCTTAATAATAATTATAAAAATAAAAAATATTTTTTTTATTTGTTCGGTCTGGGTCTAGCAGGTTTGAGCGGGTTTAGACCCGGACCGACCCAGAAATCGTTCGGTCCTAACATTTAAAGCCAACCCGGACCAATGCTCTCTACGGGTCGGTCCAGACCCGGCCCAGACCCGGTGGGTCGATCCGGGTTAACGGGTCCAGGTTGGGTTTGCTCACCCCTAATCGAGGCCAAGTCATTTATGATAAAGATCACTTCGTACGTAGTTATTTAGTAGGTTAATTAAAAAATGGATACATCCGTGCAATAGTTATAATTAAAAAATTCAAAGATAATAAACATGAAACGTAAAATATTATAGTTTGTCTGGTAATACAATCTGTTTGAAAATTTTAGTCATAATTAATTAATGTGGTGTCAACTTGTGGGATAATTAAGCAATGCGTACCCCTTCTCAATTTTCCACAAAAAAAAAAAAAAAAATCAGTTGCAAATGTAATTTAACAACATAGAAAATGACATTTTCTGGTCCAGATCGAGTAGTCTGGATTCGGCACCAGAGCTATTGTAGAAGATGCCGAAGGAAGAAACTGAAGTGGAGCTGCAACAGTTGATGAGATAAACTCATCAAAACCGGAGATTAATATTTTTTATGGCCACTAAATATAGGCGTGTAGCAAAAGTATGATACTTTTAGTTCGGGCCGTAAAAGTAGGATACTATATTTTAAGTTGGACACATGTGGGCCAAAATAGGGTTTTTCGGGCTTTTTTCTCACGTGACGGGTTATGTGGAGCCCAAACGTGATGTGGCGTGCCACGTAACACCCTACTTTGGCCCACGAGTGTCCAACTTAAAATATAGTGTCCTACTTTTACGGCCCGAACTAAAAGTGTCCGATCAAGTCGAAGAATGCATAGTTGTTCCGATCAAGTCGAAGCAGCATCAGATGAAGATTCAGCAGTACCGTATTAGTGGAAGCAATCGCCATTGAAAGACGAAGGATCGATGAAAAATCAGAAGAAAATCTCCCAAAAAAACTTCAGGCTCTAGATACCATGTCAAGATAAGTTAAGCTGAATATTGATAGAAATGGTAAAGAGGAAGAAGACAAACATTATATGTAAAAGGGTGCTCATCTCATTAATGAATATCTTCACTGACTGTAAACATACAATACGTCCTTATTTATAGTAGACTATACTCCTAAACCCTACTCCATGAGAATCTGGGAATATACCATAATAAAGATAACAAAGATACATGTACCAATCAAACATTAACAGCAACTACGTCTAGATCCTTCTGCTTGTGTTCTGAGTTTGAGGATGATAGAGTAGCCACGATAGACTCTCCTTTAGACTGACTAAGCAAGCCACGTTGAGCATGGTTGTCATCATCATATGCTCTAATATGCCCCCTCAATTCGAGCGAGCGAAGAGGAAAAATCTGGAGTTTGTTACGAAGCCGAGCGAAGAATTGAA
>JAYJMF010305140.1:0-13353 GCA_036873715.1 Salvia sclarea
ATTATTATTATTATTATTATTATTATTATTATTATTATTATTATTATTATTATTATTATTATTATTATTATTATCTACCCCTAACCACTATTGTTAGACTGATTTCTTTTTCTTTTTGGTTGGATAATACTCGTCTCAAGAATTTTTAAAGGGAAAAAGAAGAAAAATAAGATTATTTTGGGAATGAGGTAAAAAAAATTCCGGCATTTCCATGAGTTTATTTTGGGTGAGCCATAATAGAAGAATCTATCAAAGTAAACAACAAATAGGCGAATGATTTGAAAAATGGAAACCATATATTAACAAACTTTGTTTATAAGGTAGGGTGTTTTTAGTAATTAAAAATCAATTTATTTTAATTATAATTAATCAGTTCGATTTTATTAGAATTTAACTAAGTTATCCTAACAATATAGTATCCTTCACCTCTCTCCTTTAAATTAAATCGAACCGATCTTTTTAATTACAACCCTAGAAACAAAATTTGTTGATTTATATATCACTAATCATTGAGAATTAGTAATTTTATCACTCACTCAAAGTAAGCAACCCTTTATGTGCTAAATTAACTACCAAATGTATGGCATATCTATTATCTATATGTAGTCTCTTAATTAAGGTATTAGTTCTTCCAATGTATTTAATGAATAGAATAGTAATATAGTAACTAACTACCTACTACCACTTTGGTGTAAGCCAATTAATATAAAATAATTTGACCTTAATCCTATTCCTCCATTTGCTCACTCAAACATTAAGTCCAAATGGAACATGTCTAACTTGTAATGAATTTGTTTTGAAAGCATCAAAGTCTCCTTTTTTTCTATAAAGAAGAAGTCTTCGTTTTGTGACAAATGAAGATTTAGCAGTCGTTGTTAACAAAAGAGGGGTTAATTAGAATATTTCTGATCATACGTAATAAAATCTAAATCATGTGAAAAAAAAATCCTATATTATATTAAACAAGTCATATACAATTGACTCAATCTAAAAAGTGGTGGTAAAAGGTAAATCTCAACGTAAAACGCTTTGTTTTTTTTTGTCACAAATTCATGTAAGTGTATTTTCAATAAATAAATAATAGGAAAAAAAAAGCATCTAAGCGTTTGTAGTCCAACGGTTAGGATAATTGCCTTCCAAGCAATAGACCCGGGTTCGACTCCCGAAAAACGCATCGTATTTAATTTATTCATTTTTTTTTGGAATTTCAACTCATTAATTGTATGATTAATTTCGAAAAAAATAATTCTAATAAATGTCTATCACTATTTTACTATGATTAACATTTCTTCGGAATCATGTTCTTATAATCTTATTTACATGGATTTGCTTTTCTAATAGACTACGTTTTGCAACACAACACTGATAAATTTCACTTGGTACTAGCATCAATCGTATTGTATCGTGATCTCATCGGGCGAATCTTCCGACGAACCCCCACCGCAAACCCTAGAGCACACGAGCTCGGCCGAGGAAGAAGGCAATGACAGGCAAACCTCGGTGGGCCTCGACAAAGGCACCTCCATCAATGGCTCCTCACCATTGAGCAAAACTTGCACCACTTTCCTCATCTTAGGCCTCTCCATTTGATTAGGGTTCAAACAAGCCAACCCCACAACCAAACTCCTCCTCGCTTGCTCCTCGTTGCACCGGCCCCTCAACGCGTGATCCACACACGAGAGCAACGTACCCTTCTCGTGCAAACTCCACACCGTATCCACCAAGCTAAACTCCTCCATCATGCCCCTCGACCTCCTCCCACACACTACCTCGAGCACCACCATCCCGAAGCTATAGACGTCCGACTCCGGGGTAGCCCGGCCAGTGTAGCTAACCTCGGGTGCCAAGTAGCCGATGGTTCCAGCTACCATGGTTGTCACAAAAACATCGTTTTCGAGCAATCTTGCTAGGCCAAAATCACCTAGGTGAGCGTTGTAGTTCGAATCAAGCATCACATTGTTCGGCTTCACATCTCTATGGACTACTGGATTCTCACAATCCTCGTGAAGGTACAACAAAACCGAGGCCAACCCGGATAAAATCTTGTACCTAGTTTCCCAATTTAGAAACTCTTTGCCAATGTAACGGTCTAGGCTTCCGTTTGGCATGAACTCGTACACGAGTAGTAGTTGTTTTCGATCATGGCACCACCCTAGTAGTTGCACCAAGTTCTTATGCCTCAACCGCCCTATTGTGCAAATCTCGGCCAAGTACTCCTTCTCACCTGAAATAGTAGTAAATGAAACAGTGAATCCCAATGATCGATAACTTTCTATAAATAGTAAGGAAATAGATTCAAGAAAAGGAATACCTTGGCTTGAAGTTGCATTGATCTTTTTGACAGCAATAGTAGTAACACAATCTGAATTAGGCAAAACACCTTTGTAAACACTTCCAAAACCACCTGTGCCAAGCAAATTTTCTTTACTAAAGCCATGAGTAGCCTTTGCAAGCTTCTTATAAGTGAAGAATTTAGGTGCATTTGCTGCATTCTTGGCCAATTTTTCGATATCTTTCGCCCCCTCGCGCCTCGCCTTTCGTCTCCTCCTAACAGCAGCCAAGATCAACATAGTTGCAAACGCTAGCACCACAAGAGTTGGGATTAGAATATGCAACACTATTATAGACTTGCTCCCACCAATCCCTTGATCTAGAGAGTCATTTGGCAATGGATACAAAGTGAAATTCCAATCAAGAATCTCATGTGTTTCGGATATAGGACCGGTTGAGCCGGTGAATCCCACATAGGCTTGCTGAGGAACGGTATCCTCCATGATGATCTTCTGCTTCAAGAATCTCACCATGGGTTCACCCGCATACGCCACGCGTACTTCGAGGAATTTATCGAGGCCGTCATAGTCAATCTTGACTCTTATGTTTCTCCCGCTCTTGAGATCGATTCCTACATCGTTTAGGCTTCTTACAGCCACCGGGTGCTCGACATCAACAGTGTCGATTGCAACATGGTTCGTGTCCATGTCTCGAGGGTTCTTGTAGGTGTCAAACTCCACAGCCAGTTGCTTTAGGAAACCACCTAAAGTAGCAAAGAGAAGTTAGCAAAGATTTGGAGAGGTAACAAAAAATGGGTCTAAAACTCTTACCTTCTGTTGAGGGATCCATGATGCCTATGTAGGAGCCGTAGCTCTCCGGTGGGGACGCCTTGTCATCCTGCGCGATGATGAACGCCATCCCATCACCGGAGAGTTTTGAATCCGACGCGACTCTGATGGTGAAGGTGGTGGAGAAGGATGACGGCCATGCGAGAACAGGGTAACGGAACAGAACCCGTCCCACTAGGCTCGTCTCCTGCACCCCCTTCGGGGTGATGTTTAGGCTTCCGTTACCACAGCTTACCGATCCCAAACATATCAAGTTGCCTCCGATTTCGCAATTGGATGAGTCGAAAGATGAGAAAGAGAAGTTTTGGGATCCCACTAAGATGGGAGAAGCTAGATGGATTAACAAAATAATAAGTGGAATTAGCACCATTGTTATGTGTGGAGTTGAAGAGTTTGTGAGACAAGTTTGTGTAGATAAATAAAGGTGGGAAGAAGCTTAATCATAATTGTTAGTGGAAGATTATGGTGTCGTTAACCTATAAGTACAATTAGTGGAGTCAAAACTTTTGCAACAAAGATTCTTGAATCTTGTTTGCTTATGTCTTAATACAAGAAAACAAGACTAAGAATTCAATTCTTGAAATGGACTAACAAAATTACAATCAAAACCAGATTATTGCGTGACACCATAAGCCCTCATAAAATATTAACCTCAACCAACTTACTATATAATGCATTAATAATTTATTGCACTGAAAGTCTGAAACTATCACAAAAGTAATCACATTCATAGACACAAATTGGTAAAATGCAAATAGCATAATGACCAATAAAGTCCATACTGCTCTAAAATTCCATATATACATCCAAAGTTTTGATGTGTAAAATAAGATACTAAAGCACAAAACTATCACCAATTATACTTGTTACTATAGAAGCTATCATAACATGCATGCATCTGAGGCATTAGAATGTCCAAAATTTCTCTAGAGCTCAATAAATCTCGACTAAAAACAGCTGCCAAATACACAGAACAACAGTATACTGACTAAATAAAAGTACATACTATCGTTTAAAAAGAACTTGACAGATAAACCAATATAATTCTCTGGGCAAGGCAACAGGCCTGCGAGGAAGTTGAAGAGGTCCACCAACGCGTAGCATAGAAGAGCAGACCGTCGACTATTCTAAATAACCGGCTATAGTCGGGGGAAAACAACCTGACTTTCCCACTGCCTCCTATCTACCCTAGCAGATATCTCGATTCTTGAACAGGAGCTCCTTAGGACGGCACTGCATAAGAGAGAAAACCATAAGCTAAAGTGTACGTGCTAATCCTTCACGTCAGTTGCATTGCATACATTGCTCGTTCTTGACAATATTTGAATTTCCAAAACTTACTGTATGTTGATGTATCGATTTGCTCGGGAAGCTCCTTAATATCAACTTCGAACCTCTCCTGAACCTGCAACATATTTAGCTTAGCATGTTAGCATCCAAAACCCAAAAGTAATACTTAGTAGAAAGTTGAGCATCAAAATACTAACTTGATTGAGAACATCTGAATCGGATGCAGACGAAACAAACGTTATGGCAAGCCCTTTGGTGCCAAACCTCCCAGCTCGACCAACCTAAGAGATTTGAAGAGCAAAATGGGGAAATCCACATTAGTAATTCGAGATTGAAGGGACGGAAGAAACAAGATGAAGAAAGAGCATACCCTGTGCAGATAAGTGTCTGCAGAATCCGGCATGTCATAGTTGATCACAATGTTGACTCGCTCTATGTCGATTCCTCTACCAACCAAATCTGTTGCTACCAAAATCCTCTTATGGCCTTCTTTGAAACCCTTGTACCGAGTTAATCTGCATACACAGATGTCAAAATTTCTTTTGCTCACAAAGAACATACACTCGACATTTGTGCATCTGAGTTATTAATGTCGTTTCCATGAAATATTTTAACAGATAGTACAACCTCAGAAAGTAACATCTAAGGAGTTCAATGAAGCATCTAAAAGAATGCAGAGCTAGTGAGCCTTCTTAGAGAATCCAAAATTGATTCATATATCAAAAGTGATAGCAAATCAAACAAAAGGGCTCAGCGACAGAGAGCACGCACCTTTCTTCCTGGGACATGCCAGAGTGAATGCATATAGATGGGAAATTACACTCCACAAGCAACTTATTAAGCTCCGCAGCCCGAGTGACACTTTTGACGAAGATGACCACTTGATTGAAATCTAAAGCATCAAGCAGATCATTCAACTTCCGATTTTTCTCGAGCTCACTCAATTTGATGTAGTGCTGCCATGAAGAACCACCACGTGAGCAAAATATTAATTTAGAAGTCCACATACAGCACTAGGAATATCAAATCCGAACCTGTACAAGACCATGAAGGGTCAACTTGGCTTCATCATCTACATATATTTCCATGGGCTGAAATGAAGAAATGTCACAGTAAAGCAATTAGGAGCCATCTGAAGCTAGTATCCAGTATGAAATGAATGACGATCAAAAAGGGTCCAATTTGAAGTTCTGTGCCATCGGACTCATCTCCTTGCAGATACTTCACAGCTCGTGCCAACTTAATGTCACAGACTGTGCAAACAACTATTATGGAATCCATGAGCTAAGCAAACATGAGTTTCGCTCAGAACCCGTGTTCCCTTAAATATCCCACTGAAAAGGGAAACTAATAAAAAAAGAAAAAAAAAAATAGATGAACCCAAAATGAGTAAATGACTAGTAAAACAGCAGCGACAATGATAGCAGTGCCTGTAGAACTCAGCCACCTCTTATGCCAACCTATAGAATCTTTGAAATGAACCGTCACTTCGTGTCAGTTGGATAGATTAACACGACATGCTTAAGCATATAGTGCAGCATCAGCCAACTGCATTCATGAGTAGTGTCGGAAGCAGAAATCTGGGGGAAAGGAAACATTGTAGACGTCTAAAATTCAAGGACTGGCCACAGGACATTACATCTTGCATGAATTTCTTGCAAATCGGTCGAATCTCCTTGCTGAGAGTAGCTGAAAACATCATAACTTGCTTGTCATGAGGGGTCATCTTGAAGATCTCCTGCACATCCCTCCGCATATCTGGTGTTGGATTAAACAGGTTAAGAGAGATTTCCTTTCAGTGGAGATGACTAAATAAGGTGGTTGACATGACAGGGGCTTACCAAGAGATTCAAGCATCTTGTCGCACTCATCCAGAATGAAATGCCTCACATTTCTCAGAGAAAGTTCCTTGTCTCTAGCCAGAGCAAGTATCCTTCCAGGAGTTCCAACAACAATGTGAGGACATTCATTCTTCAGAAGATCCTTGTGTATTTTGACGTTGACTCCACCATAGAAAACAGCTACCTTGATATCTGGAAGATATGTGCTGAATCTTTCAAACTCGTGACAAATCTGCAAACCAAAGAAAACATTTATGTAAGGGAAGTGCTTCAGTATATAAATGGACTGCAGTCCAGAGGAAGCATAAACCAGTTTACTTTTCAAGCACATAATTAATAGTGGAAATTGTTGAGGACGTGCCTGGTAAGCTAATTCTCTCGTATGGCACAGGACAAGCGCAGCAACCTGTCCTGCAACGGGTTCAATCTGCTGCAATGTTGAAAGAACAAATACAGCAGTTTTCCCCATACCAGATTTGGCTTGGCAGATGACATCCATTCCCAGAATAGCTTGAGGAATACACTCGTGTTGAACTGGCGAAGAACCAAAGAAATTTGATCCAAGGAAGCCTCAATTTCAATTAAAAAAGTTTTTACCATGCAACATCTCCGAGGTAGAGTGATAATAATGATTTACCTGGAAAACATATCATTCCAAAAAATCGTAAGTCTCTTTTCAATAAGCACTAGTTCATTTCAATAGACATTAGTAATGGCATCAGAAAAGGATGAAGAAACATGTTGGCAGGCAGAGAGAAAATCAGCTAAGTGCTAAAGAATTACAGAACCTCAAGTGGAAGAGAGAAAATCAGCTAAGTGCTAAAGAATTACAGAACCTCAAGTGGAAGACAACATGAACAACAAATAAGCAATATGCATAACAATGGTTGAACAACCCTGCCCCTTTGACTAGGCTTCACATAAAAGTTCAAATCAAAAACTAAATTCAATTACAAAAAGAGGCAGGCAGGTTTAAAAAAGGCTAATGCATGTATAAGAAACAAGAAAAGAGATGCCCACTAAAGCATGAGGAAAATTTCTTCACTGATAAGATAATCATGGTTCTAAGATACCTACAACATATATGACTATGTTCTGTTTAGAATACTTATACAGACTACACAATATTAACTCATTTCCAGTCAGCACATCTACTATAGAATGAATCATTTACACAATTAACCACATAGTTGCATGAACACAAAAAATCCATCTTGCCTTCTGATGGATGTTCAAATCCCGAGTCAACGATAGCACGTAGAAGCTCTGGCTTTAAGAGGAAGTCCCTGAATCCTGAACTGTGAATCCCCACATATCCCCTGTAAACAAAACCGAAAACAACGTAAGTTAACGCCTGCATAGATATAAACCCAATTGATAGAACGTAATTTAATAGTAACCACACCCTAATATAACAGTATTCACACTATTCCATCTTGTGATTAGCAAGATTCATATGCAATAATACCCAATTTCAAGCAAAATAACTCAATCGCAGCCAAAAAGAGGGCTCAAACAACTAAGAATTTTACCAAATGCAAGTTAACACCTGCATAGATATAAACCCAACCGATAGCACGTAATTTACCAGTAACCATATCCTAATATAACAGTATTCACAGCATTCCATCTCGTGATTAGCAAAATCCATATGCAATAATACCCAATTTCAAGCAAAATAACTCAATCGTTAGCTAAAAAGAGAGCTCAAACAACTAAGAATTTTACCAAACACATGAAAAGCTAAATACCCACAAACAAGCAAAAATTAGGGGGCAGAGATAGCTCAGAAACAGATAAACAATATGTAAAATTGCTGAAAAAAATCTCGAAACTCACTTCTTCACCGACTCGCCGTTGACCTTGGCACCGACAGATTCGGGTGCTTTCTCCTCCTCTTCCTCGTAGTCGAGGAGCTCCTCCTCGTAGGCTTCGGCCTCCTTGGTCTCGCCCATTTTTCAGCTGCTGCTTTTGCCGCTTCAAACTACAGATCGAGAAACGAAATTTCAATCTCCCGCACTTCAATCAGCAAATAATTTACACATAGCTGGAAACACGCACACTTGGAGATACAAATTGTAAGGATTTAGGGTTTATAGCCTCGCAAACCTGCTGAATTGATATTTGGGATGCGCGATTGGGAAGAGTCACGATTAGAATTGGGAATTCTGCAGAGAAAAATGTTAGGAAATATACGGAAACGCAATGAGATATTTGGAGTGGAGAGAGAGAGAGAGAGATAGGGTTTGGCAATGGAGAGGATTTCAATAATGGAGCTAAAATTGTGTGACGGATTTGCCCTTGGATGTTTCAGATAGTTACAGAAGAAAAAAGTAGAAGAAAAATTGGGCTTTTTTGCTTCAATTGTGAAATAAGAGTCCTTATAAAAGAAATGGGCTTTTCTTAAGAGATTATGTTTGTTATAAATATTCTCATGTGTTTATTTTTTATTATATGATTACAATTCAACTTTCTTTCTTAATTATCTAAAAACTCCATTTATTTATTCAAATAATTTAATCATCTCCCTACTACTAATCCCACAGGCCACACCAAATTGATGAGGTTTCAACAAAAAATATATATATATATATAGAAAAGGATATTTATATGCTTCCAATAAGAAATTTACTTTTAAATTGATGTAGTGGTTGAAATTTATACTATTATGAAAAGGGAATGCAGATTTTTCAATTTATTACAATTTCGACGGCAATTTTGTAGTTTCATCGAAATTGATTTGAAACCTCTTTCTCTTGCGTATGCAGCTCTTTTTCTTTTCCCTTCTCTTTTATGTCTCATACTTGGAATATGTGGAATTCTAGATTGTTTTATAACACGTTATCAACATCATAGTTCTACCTTTGTTGTTAGTGTTGAACCCGATTCTTTTTTTATTATCAACTTTATTAAATACTAAAATGATGGCAAATTGATCAACTCTTATTTGACAACAATTTAGTTTGTCATTTTATTTCAATTTGAGTTATGAAAAAACCCCACTAAAAATAGAAAAATCATAAGCTTTCCATGAAATCCTTGATCTGTTTTTGTAGCAAAACAGCAGCCTCGGAGATGGGATTCCAAGCATGAAAAACGTGCTTCTCTTCCTCAGCTTCAATCAACCTCACATTCTTCACGCCTTTCTTCTTCAAGAAATCCGCATACATAATTCCCCTCTCCCTCAAGAAATCCAATCCGGCGACGAAAACCGCCGTCGCCGGAAAATTCCCCCACTCCGCCACCTCCGCCCGCTCGAAATTGCAGCCGGGGAAGTCGCGTTCGGCGCCCTCCGGCAGGCTCAGCCGCCAGAACATGTCGTTCATCGCGACCTCGCCGGCGGCGTCCGCGCCTGTCTCCGCCGCCGTCCGCGCCTCGCTGCCGAAGTACGGGTGGATCGACGCAATCCCCTTGATCGATATGCCGGCGATTTTCCCGTCTCCGGCGAGTTTCACGGCGAGGTTGTGTGCCACGTTGCCGCCGGCGCTGTCGCCGGCGAGGAAGACGCGGGATAGGTCGGCGGCGGCGGCGAGGGCGGGGTCCGCGGCCGGGGAGGCGAGGTATTGGAGGGCGGCGTGAGCGTCGTGGTAGGCGGCCGGGAGCTTGTGTTCGGGGGCGAGGCGGTAGTCGAGGGAGAGGACGGCGGCGGAGGCGGCGGTGGCGAGGTTCTGGAGGAAGTGGTGGTAGCCGAGCCACGTGGTGGTGCCGATGCAGAAGCCGCCGCCGTGGAAGTAGAGGATGATCGGGAGGGGGCCGGTTGGGGGGGCGGTGGTGGGGACCGGGAGGAAGAGGCGGGCGGTGAGGGGTTTCGAGGGGTCGAGGGTTAGGTCAATGGCGGTGGCGGAGCATGGGGCGGTTTTGTGGGCGGTGCGGATTACGGTGCCATCGGAGAAGACTTGGAGGAATTGTGGGGCCTCAGCGATTAAGGACATTGTATTAGGTAGGAGAAGTTGATTGATTGAGGTGTTAAAGTGTTGATTTTAGGTTGTGTGGGATTGGAATTTGGGAGAGGTTGATTTGTTTTTTAATAGAGGTTTTGAATTTGGAAGATGAGAGTTTGGTGGCGATGAAATTTGATTTGGTGTGAAGGATTAATTAGTTGTAGTTGGTTTGATTGTGCTTTGGTAGTTCATTTGGATTGCATGAGATGAGAGTAATAAAATAAGAGTTGGGATCCTCTGTCCCAAAATTTATGTGCCACTTTGTGTACCTCAATCAATTTTTTATTATTTTTAACTTTTTTCTCTTCAATTTCAATATGTTATGATTTAGTTTAATTTTACAATCATTAACTAGGGCTCGCTCATTTATGTTAGGGTATATATGTATTTTTTTTTTATTTAAATTGCATTTCTTTGGTTAAAAATGATTAGTTTAGATGAATTATTTCAAAAGTAAGATATATATTCTTTTAAAATCGTGATTTTTTGTGATAAATATTAATTATAATTCATCGTATAACAATAATTTTTTATTTCCCAATAAAATATTATAAAAATAATAAAATAAGGAGTGGCACACGGATATGGCACACAAAGTTTGGGACAGATGATCTCATCTCATAAAGTAACTAGTATTTTTTTTAATTGACGTAAAACTCGGAACTCCCTCAAAATAATTATAGAAAAACAGATTGCATGATGTAAGAGTGATTATTTTTTTTTCTCAATTAATGTGGAACTCAAAATTCCCTTGAAAAAAATTAAAAGAAAATAAAAATTGACGTGGAACTCGAACCTCCCTCGAAAAAAACAGTAAAAGTAAAAAAATAAAATAGATTGCATAGGATTAGAGATATAGTTTCCAAAAAAATTTATTGACGTCGAACTCGAAACATCATCGAAAAAAATAAAAAGGAAGTAAAACATTTTCAAAAAGAAAAAATTGAAATCGCGCCAGGTAGGGGTCGAACCTACGACTTTCTGCTTAGGAAACAGACGCTCTATCCACTGAGCTACAGGCGCTTCCTGTTATTCATATTACACATAAAACTAATTATTTTTGGCTTTACAATTTCACTTTGTGTTAGTGTATGTTGTGTTTATTTTCTTGACACAATTATCATAGTAATTATTAGTGTTGTTATTATTTTATAAATCTTCATTGTTTGGTAGAAGACTACAAATAAATAATTAAAGCAAAAATTAAAAGTTGACGACGGTGAGGGGATGAAATAAAAATAGAGAATATTAATTGAGGAGAAAATAAGAGTTTCTAACTGGAACATGGCATTCAATTTGAACAAAATTAAGGCGAAATGCATTTTAAGGTGCTTATATTATTATTTTTTGTTTTACTAGGTCCTTATGATGTATATGTGCACTGCGAATAAGTATAATCTAATTGATTTGCCCACTCAACCTATTTCTAACTAATTCATCCAACGACTGATGAAAAATCACAATCTAATTACATTTACACAAAGATTGAAAGGTTCGTAAATTAGTTTTATCGTACGATTTTTTTCGGATGATCGATTTACTTATATGCTCCTCTCATGAAATGAGTGTTTCATATTAAGTGAGCACAGGTTCCTTCGTGATACCCTCTTTTGATTCTTCCCAAAAACGTAATATGGTTTTAGGTTGCAATAACGAAAGAGGAGATTTTATTGAGAAGTTATCAGTTTTTCTTTCTTCTGTTTTAATTTGATATCAAGTTTCCAACTAGGATATGATGTGGAATATGTGTATGATATAGATAACGGAAAAGTTAACCATTCTTTTATGTCCGATAAATAAGGATTAGATGAAATAAAAGAATCAAGTATAAGGACCTATTAATAAACTCATTGTATTGCTAATTAAAGATACATCGATACTCCTTCCATACCACGAGAGTTGTTCCTACTTTCTTGTGATTTTGGGATGGGTGAAAGTAGTGTAAAGTGATTATAATTGTATATACTATCTATGTCCCAGACTCCCAATATAAGTTGATTGGATTTTTTGGGAATATTAAATAATATAGTACTGGAAAATAAAGTCATAGAAGTAAATTTATAATATGCATGTATTTATTTAATTAAAGTTATTGTGAACGAATTAAATATGATTATATTAGTAAAATGAATTAAAAACCTATTTTGGACGAGCGTATATATTTGTGATATCCTTTATTTTGTATGTGAATAATAAAAATGTCCTACAAATAAAATGAATCAACTTTTATGGAACGGATCGAAATGGAATACGAGCCAATTATGATCGGACAAATTACATGCTCTATAGTGGAAAGACTTAATAATTAAGGTAACAAAAAACTTTAAAAAAGAGAAAGGACAATGATTTGTTTAAAATGTATTGGATGTGTTGACATGGTGAAAGCATGTGGAATATTATGTCGGGGATTTGATTTTATCTCATGAAGCCAATACTACAAAAATATATTCGATCGGTCAAGTTGATAGAAAAAAAAATGATAAATTCCATTATTAATAATAAAAACACCACAATTCGAAAATTAAAACTTTAAAAATAGAACAAACATTTATACAATTCGAGATCAATGAATTAGCCCAATCGAATTGGGACAAAACCCAATACATTAGGCCGGCTGACATCTCTAGCAATATAAATAACACAATCTATTATTTATTTGAACACATTTATCACGTATACCTATTTTATGACATACTATATATACATCTATCACACATGTAAAGTTATGGAATATAATTATCACATTGTACAATTTGTTAATAATGGAATTGAACTAACTATGTACTAGTACTATATTTCCACAAGTTACCAAACAAATATTCCAAAAAGTGCCAAATTACATAGAAATTCAATACATTGAACCAAATAGTAAACTACTTGTCACAAATATTTGAACAAATTCAATCAATCACAAAAATGAATATTGCTGGAATCCTTAACTTCCCTTGATTTTATCCAAATCAACCGCAAAAATATACTACTAGTATTTTGGAATAACAAATTATACTATATTTTTACATAAATGGTTATTTACTTTTATTCATAAATAAACAAACAAATAAATAAACGAGGAAAGTATAAAAGGACAAAATGGTTCCCGCGTGAAGCCCTTCGCCTTCCCCACCACCCTACCCTACCCCCCCCCACCCCCCACCCCCCACC
>JAYJMF010305361.1:0-13351 GCA_036873715.1 Salvia sclarea
GACCCTTACTTACTGCTGTGCGGAACCATTGCGGTCAAGGAAGGATTATAAATTTATCTTGGCTGGAGCTATAACGACTACGCTCCGTCACACTCAACCACAGAGAAGTAAGTGCCCGGTTAACCCACAAAGCCCCTTTTCGGAGGACATCCAGTTGGACCCTCTGCCCAAGAATTTCAAGTAGGTCAACTGTGAATATCATGGAAAAACAGACCCCGAAGAACACCTGATGAGGTTTGAGAATATTGCCCAACTACACCAGTACTCCGAAGGAGTGAAATGCAGGGTCTTCCTGACGACCCTTGCAGGACCTACTCAACAATGGTTCCGGCAGTTGCTTCTCGACTCAATCCATTACTTTGAAGACCTGCGAAAGTTATTCATGCACCAGTTTGCATCCGCAAGAAGGTCTATGAGAAGCTCTTTGTATCTCCTGACTATCAAACAGGACCCTGGCGAATCACTCAGGGATTATCTTACTCGTTTCAATGCAGCTGTGCTTGAAACACCAACGGTGGACTCACCCATCAAGGTGCATGCTTTCATGCAGGGGTTGCGTAATGGCCCGTTCTTTGACTCGCTGGTCAAAGAGCAACCAACAAATTTTGAGGAGTTGCTGGCCAGAACTAGCAAATACATACACCTAGAAGATGCTAAGGCTTCTAGAAGGGTAGAAAATGCCTCCCTGCAGAAAAGAGAGAGAGGGACAGAAGATAGAAGAAAGACTCCTGGGGATAATAGAAAATCCAGGGACAGAAATGATAGGCCGAGGCCTAGGAGTGATAGGAGTGACGGTCGGTATACACCCCTGACAAGGGAACCGGCAAACCTGTTGGGGATCGTTGTGAAGAAGCCAGGAGTGACCCTAACTCCAGGTGCAAAGGACCCTCCACGGAACCCCGTATCGGAGAGGTTTTGCAAGTTCCATAACGATTATGGACACAACACCAACGATTGCCGAAACCTGAAAGCGGCCATTGAAAGGTTAATTCAGAAAGGGCATCTCCTAGAGTATGTCAGGAGAGAGACCAGCAGGTCCCGCCAAGAAAGACCTGGTGAAAAAGCGCCGCAAGAAGAAAGGCAGCCTGAAAAGGCACTGCGTATAGACGAGCAAGGCGCCAAGCAGAAGCGGACGATAAACATGATATATGGAGGTCCTACGGATGGAGACTCCCACAGAGCTAGAAAAGCTTCTGCATGAAGTGCAAGGGCTTGGGACAGCCAAGGTGTCCTTAAAATTGAGGAGGCCACTCAGGATATTGAGTTCTCTTTTGGACCGCAGGACGATAGGCCGATGCTGCGCTCGCACGATGATGCATTAGTTATCACCGCCGATATCAAAAATTTCGATGTGAAAAGGATCTTCATTGACACAGGAAGTGCGGTCAACGTCATATTTAAGAGCTGCTATGCAAAGATGGGTCTAACCTATCCCATACGGCCCGTCACCACATCTCTGCATGGGTTTATAGGGTATATGCTCACACCCTTGGGGGTAGCAGACCTAATGATGATGTTGGGAGGAGAAGGAGCCCACATAGCAAGACCTGTGTCATTCCTGGTGGTAGATGCCCCGTCGACATATAACGTGATCCTTGGCAGACCTACTCTTAACTTATTCCAGGCAATAGTATCCACTTACTACATGAAGATGAAATTCCCGGTAGGGAGGGTGATTGGAGAAGTCTGGGGAGACAAGATAATGGCTAAAAAAATGCTATGTCGAGGCAGTCCAGGAGGGTGAAAGAAGAAAGCGCACCATCCCTGATGAAGAATGTTCAAAGAGGGGATAAGGCCCAGAAAAGAAAGCCAAAATGGCAGAAGAAGTACAAATGCAACCGGTCGAAGAGCTGATGAATATAGAGCTCTTTGAGGGAAGACAGGGCTATACCACGCGTATAGGAACCCAAATGAAACACAATGATATGTAAGACTTGATCACATGCCTCAGGAAAAATGCGGATATCTTCGCATTCCAAACATCAGATCTGATAGGGGTGGATCCAGAAGTGGCGCTACATTGCTTGAATGTGGACCCCACAGTGAAGCCGGTTAAACAAAAGTTGCGGCAATTTGGACCGGAGAAGGATAAGACCATTAGAGAAGAAGTCCTGAAGCTTCTAGAAGCTGGACACATTGAAGAAGTCCAATTCCCGCACTGGTTATCAAATGTTGTGATGGTAGCTAAGGGCAATACTAGAAAGTGACGCATGTGTATTGATTTTCGAGACCTGAATTAAGTATGCCCGAAGGATCATTATCCCTTACCAAGGATTGAGCAGTTGGTGGATTCCACATCTGGATGTCAACTCCTGTCTATGATGGATGCGTACCAGGGGTATCATCAGATAAAAATGAACTCGGAAGACGTGCCAAAAGCAGCTTCTGGTGTATGTGTGTGAAAAATACAGGAGCTACATATCAGAGGATGATGGACAAGGTCTTCAGGAATCAAATAGGCCAAAATATGGAAGTCTATATGGATGACATGTTAGTCAAAAGCCAGAAGGTGGAGGATTATACAGCAGACCTGCACGAGGTCTTTGGAGTAATAAGAGCGTATAAGCTGAAGCTTAACCCGGCCAAATCCACTTTCGGGGTGCAGTCCGGAAAATTCTTGGGATACATGGTGACTCCCAAGGGAATTGAGGTGAATGGAGAAAAGGTTAAGGCGGTCCTTAAAATGGAACCGCCCAAAAATATTCGAGAAATAAAAAAACTAAATGGCAGAATCACGGCCTTGAGCAGATTCATCGCTAGGTCAGCGGACAAGAGTTTGCCTTTCTTCAAGATCCTTAGAAGAAGAGCTAGGTTCGAATGGACTCAGGAGTGTCAACAAGCTTTCGAAAAACTCAAAGTACACCTGTTGCACCTTCCACTCCTGACAAAACCTATTCCCGGAGAAAACCTCTACCTGTATATAGTGGTAGGAGAAGAATCACTAAGTGCAGTCCTACTGCGAGAGGAAGGCTCTGATCAGAAGCCCATCTATTATGTCAGCAAAATGTTACAGGGGCCCGAGCTCCGATATACAGCCATAGAGAAAGCCGCATTGACAATAGTGACATTTGCAAGGAAGTTGAGACCATATTTCCTACCGCACAAAGTGGTCGTCAGAACCAATGAGCAGTAGAATTGAGTGAATATGATGTAGACTTTGAGCCTAGGGCGGCCATCAAAGCTCAGGCTCTGGCGGATTTCATTCAGGAAACCACCATGTCTATATGCAACACACCTGCGGTGTGGGAAACGTATGTAGATGGTTCTGTAACCAAAGAAGGGTCAGGGGCAGGAATGCAGATAATCAGCCCCGATGGAATGAGACATTCACTTGCAATCAAGTTTAATTTCCAGGTCTCTAATAATGAGGCCGAGTACGAGTCCTTGATCCGAGCCATGAGGATTTTAGTAGACTTGGGAGTGTCAGAAGTGGTGTTGTACTCCGACTAGCAGTTAGTCACCCAACAGGTGTTAGGTACTTATGAAAAGAATGAAGAAAGGATGTTGAACTACTTCAGGGAGGTAGAGATATTGAGGAAATTTGCGAACTTTGACTTACAGCAAATCCCACGAGCGAAAAACGAAATTGCAGACCGATTGGCTAGGATCACAAGTGCCACAGAAGGCACCTGGGAAGGAGAGATAATCTTGCTCAACGTAGAAGCAAGAACAACGGCATTGGAAATAAATGCAATCAAAGAGGTCCCAGACAGGAGGACACCCATAATCCATTACCTCAACACGAAATAACTTCCCAAAGCATCAGAAGCTCCAAAGAAAGCAGCCCTGGTAAGATTCTTCCTTATAGGAGGACACCTGTACAAGAGGTCATTCACAAATCCTTTCCTCATATGTCTATCAAAATCAGAGTGAGAGTATGTCTTGAGAGAGATACACGAGGGGTGTGCAGGAGCCCATTCAGGATATAAAGACCTAATCAGAAAAGCTTTGCAGGTAGGCTACTTCTGGCCGACGATGGCAGCAGATGCCCAGAACCTGGTACGCAGGTGTGAGAGTTGTCAGAAGCAAGCTCAACTTATCCACATACCAGCCGAGATGTTGGGTGCTATGCACTCGTCGTGCCCTTTCGACAAATAGGGGATAGACATAGTGGGAAAAATGCCCATAGCTCTTGGAGGAAAAGTTTACTTGATCGTAGCAGTAGACTATTTCACCAAATGGGTAGAAGCAGAAGCTGTGGTCAAAATTACAGAAGTGGCTATTTGCAACTTCATGTGGAGAAACATTTGTTGCCGATTCGGGATCCCCAGAATCCTTGTATCGGACAATGGCACCCAGTTCACAGGAGCCCTAATAAGCTCCTGGTGTGAAGAAATGAAAGTGGAACAACGGTTTGTCCAGTGGTACACCCTCAAGCCAATGGTCAAGTAGAAGTCACCAACAGAACCCTACTTGATGGAATAAGAGCCAGGCTAGGCGAAGCTAAAGAAAATTGGGTAGACGAATTACCCTCAGTTCTGTGGTCATATCGGACAAGCCCTAAAACGGCCATGGGAGAGATTCCATTTACCCTTGTTTAAGGAGCTAACGCACTGATCCCAGCAGAACTGGGAATGACAACACACCGAGTTCTGAACTACGAAGAAAAACATAATACAGAACTGAGGAAAGAAGAGTTGGACCTGGTAGAAGAAGTGAGAGAACAAGCTCGTATCAGAAGCGACCAGTACAAAAGGCAAATACAAAACGCCTACAACAAAAAGGGTACAGGTCCGAAGGTTTGAGAAAGTGGAGCTGGTCCTGAAAAGGGTAGATGCCCTCAAACCCACTGGAAAGTTGGATGCAAATTCGGAAGGACCATATGTGGTGATAGAAGTTTTACAAGGCGGAGCTTATAAATTAATAGATAACGAGGGAAGGCATCTGCCAAGAGCTTGGAATGTAAATAACTTGAAGAAGTTTTACACTTGAAAATTGAAATAAAAATCAGTCCCGTATTTATGATTATATACAAGTGTTTATCACTTGTTATCAAGTTCTGTCACTTGTTATTTATGATTATATACAAGTGTTTATCACTTGTTATCAAGTTCTGTCACTTGTTACTTATGCAAGTGTTTATCACTTGTTATTAAGTTCTGTTACTTGTTATTTATGATTATACACAATTATAAATTAGTAAATAATTCGCAAAGGGCATATACTCACATAATGCGAAAGAAAACATCGGTAATGAAAAATAGAAGAGAGACGAAATTGCAAATTATAATATGTTAAGTACAAAATGGAAATGTTTGCAATATAAAGTAAACTTACAAAAAAGAAGGAAAGAAGTTAAACATCTACTTCTTCATCCTCGAGAATATCTTCTATTTGGCCCTCTTCTTGGATATCTTCCTCAGGGGCCAGATCTTGAATGGGTTGGGTGATGTTTGGCTCAACACAAATGATGCCCGCCCCTTCAATGACGCGAGCGGTGCCGGGAGACTCCTGGCCAGCCTCCTCCGCAGTGGCCTCGCCAGTCTCGGCGTCGACCACTTCGGCCGTCTTCACAATGTCCTCGGGGTCGAGGCCGTGGAGGGTTAAAGCGCGGTCCACCTCCCGCTGAAGATACCTGACGGCCCTCTGAAAAATAACAAACAAAAAAAGTTAGAGAAGAGGAAAAATAAAGGTGCAAAAGTCAGCATGTGACAATCACCCACCTCGCACCTGCAGAAAATTGACCAGAAGTCAGAACTACAAACAAGCACATGAATAAAGTAAAAGGTGGCTAGAAATAAGAACTTACCTCGTGCAGAGCCATCTGAAGTGTGCGGCGAGCGGCAGTATCCTCCGCGTGAACGGGATAGTCGGTTTGGCCGAGCGGAGGATAGATTATTGCAGGAGCATTCGTCCCACGATGGCCCCGGAAGATGGCAGCTGCTGACCTTAACAGATCGAGATACCAGGGGTAATTTTCCCCATGGGCTGGATCAACGGCGGGTGCACAGGGCAAAACCTGGGGGAGCACCTGGTCGACGTTCACCTCCCCCATACGCGCCGACACCTGCAGTTGGTCACAGATGCTGAAAAGCATCGTTGCAACCATGTTAGACAGGCTTGGCAGTAGCTCCTGCCGGAAGGCATGGGAGTGAAGATACTCCTCAGGGAAGCCCCGCACAAGGGTATCGAAAAACTTCTGGTCGGGGGGGCTCATAAATATATGGGATCGACAATGAGCAATCCCATCATAACAGAATTCCTGGTTCGCCTCTTCCTTCCCCTGGCGTATCCTCTCTATAAGGCCAGCGGTCCACCTGGCCTCATAACCCTTCTCCCGATAGTCGTCCAACTCCCGGCAGCGCTCAGTATGCATCGCGAGGAGAGAGCTTTTGAAGACTTGTACCTCTTTCGCTAACTCTCCCTTGGAAGCCAGGAGTTGGGAATTCTCCTCAGGGGTACGGGCCAGGTCCGCCTGGTGTTGATCACATTGGGCAGTGGCCTTCTTTAGGTTGGCCAGGATAACTTCTTTCTCCTGGTCCAACTAGGCCTGTTTGGCCTCCCGAGCTTGGCGCTCCTCCTCCATGCCTTTTAAGGCAGCCTCGTGCGCCGTCTTATTATCGAGCACCTGTTGGTGCTAGACATCTTCGGCCAAAGCTCGGACGGCTAGGGCGCTCCTGTAGGCATTGGCCTATGGAAAATAATAATAATAAACAAAAACTAAGGTCAGTTTACAAAAAGAGTGTAAAGAGCCGATATGCGGATAAGGAAAAACTAGTAAAGGTATACATACCCGCATCTTCAGTTGGCAAGCTGTCTGGTGTAGAGTCCAGGTCTTAACGGAGCGAGTCTTCTCCCAATCCTCGAGGCGGAGAAGATCTGTCATCCACCGGGCAGCAGAAGAGGGTGACATATCTAAGCAGGTGCCCGAGAAAGTTATAGACTGAGGAGCCTCAGAGCTCGAAGCCTGTGGCTCAGGAAAATGGAGGCTGCGAGCAACCCCCTGCCAGTAGGAAGTAGCCTCGGCGGCAAGATAGACAGGTGCCGGACCTGGAGTAGCTCCACTCCCCCTTGCTTGTTCTAAATCCTGCGGGGGAGCGGCACTGGCAGGAATAGAGCGACGGCGGGGGACAAGCGAGCCTTCAGCCTCCTAGCCCGTGTGTTCTTCCTCCTCGTTCAGGAGGGTAATGATGGCCTCGGCAGAGCTCCCCAATTCATGCACAGGGCGTTTTCTTTTTGGGGGAGCACCTCCCGGTTGGGAGGAGCTAGTGGCCTCAGAACCTCGCCCCCTCTTCGAAGGGCAGGGTGAGAGGAGGGGAGAGCCTTCGGTCTCCCTCAACTCCTGCAAAAAGCGCTCAGAAGCGCTGATAGAGCCAGGAGTGCTCTGCACCCCATCACCCCTGCCGACAGGCTCAGGGGTCCTTAGATTTGTATGGGAGACCGGGATAGAAGCCGCGGCCATAAGAATGGGCCCAGTCTCCCTCTCTTGGGATGGCCACTCTTCAGGAGCAGCAGAATTGGCTGCCTGGGCGGCAGGGACCTGCTCAGGAGTGGGTTGGGCGACTTCAGCTCGGGCCTCCTCATTAGCTCTCCTCAATTGCTCCATCCGTTGAGAAATTGCAGCCTGAATGGAAGAGGCCAGTTGGTTCTGGAAGGCCATACCTGAATTATAACAAAAGAAAATAAAGAAAACATGCAAGGAAATGCACAAGACAATGGGATTACCCATGTCAGGAGTCCAAGGGTGGCTAACACGATGACCGAAAAAAGAAATGCCGCATGTAGTAGAGCTTCAATCCGTTGAGCTCGTGTTTCTGGGCAGCTATTGGGGCAGCCTGAGCTTCCACTATGGCTCGCAGCGTGGCCACATCTTCAGCGTTGTTGCCCGAGGGAGGAAATGAGTAGGAGTTGGAAGGGGCACGCTTCCAGAACTTGATGGCCTCCTTCAGTACAGGATCCACTCCAGGCTCATCATCATCGTTGTCGAGGCGTGGACCTGCATCCTCGGCAGTCATAAATGCAGTACGAGGTCCGAGTGAAAACTCGAGACCGTGAGTTGAAGGGACTTCAGTTTGGACTGATTGGGGAACAGCCTCCGCAATTGGCACTTCAGTCTGTGGCTCTTCAACAGCCACTTCTTCCATTGAGTCTTCAGCATGTGGCTCGTTGGCCACGTCATCAGTTTGTGGCATTTCAGCCACGTTTTCAGCTTGTGGCACATCGGCCACCTCTTCAAAAATTTCTTCTAAAATTTCAGCTTCTGGAGCCTCAGCCGGGGCAATTTCAGCCTGGGCTTCATCGGCGGGAACTTCAGCGGGAGCTCCCTCAGCGATCGGAGCAGCTTCAGCCTGAGCTGCTTTGGCCGGGGTGAGGTCAGAGAGGTCCAGGAATGAATTAGCCGCAGCTTCATCAGCAGCCACCTGCGCTTTCTTCATGGCGTCTTCCACTTCCTGGACATCGGGAGATGGAGATTTTGCCGGTGCCGCTTCTGGTTGAGCAGTTGGCACGACCGGTGTAGCAAGAATCTCCTCAGTAGCGGTCTCCGAGGGCTCGGAAATGTGGAAGGGTCTAGCTTGTTGCCGTGAGCCAGAGTAGCCACCTTCCATCGCGAGCTGCCACTCTATCCTGATGGCTCTCAATTCAGGGCAGCCTGCGAGGTCCTCCATTGATACCATGAGTATATTTCTGTGGACTTCAGGAATTGCCCTGACAATCCTGGATCCGCTGCTGCTGCTGCTGACCCTGTCAATCATAAAAATCTCGAACTGGGCAAGGTATTGCCTCACAATATGATCAATATCATGTATGGCATCCCACAGAGAGGAGATGCCAAAGGTTTGATATAGCTCAGTCTCTTGGCGAGAGACTGATGACAGAGTCTCAGCAACTAAAAAGTTGTGGACATCCTGCCATTGAGCAGTTTTTGTATATTTGAGGGTTAAGAAAGAAAGGGTATTCCTGTAAAGTTTAGGATAGTCTTCGAGGCCTGGATAGGTGAGGAGAGTCTCCGACGCACAATATAAACGCTTCTTTTTGTAATGAGTTATTGGAGCTTAAATACACCAACTTTGAGTCCATTTTAGTTTTGCAGATAAACTTTAAAAGTTGTAAAAGAAATATAAAAACTTTGATGTATTTTGGTTTTGCACACCAATTTTGGAAATAGTAAAAAAATACACGAACTTAGATATTTTTGTACTTTTTCCACAATTTGTATATGAGTTGAAATTGAGTATCTAATATGAAAGTCTATATAGCACCACTTCATGAAATCAATATCGTTATGATTATGCAATAAATAAAGTAAAAAAATAAAATTATTTTTTAAATGCACCTCACACCTCCTCTCTCCCATTCTCTAACCCCAATTGTCGATTTTCAGAATACATTTCCTAGCCGAGTACCTCTTCTCGAGTTCCACTTATTCATGAAAGTCTTCGCTCGTCGGATCTCGATTATGTCGATAGTTAAAGTTAGAGAAGGATAGAGAGGAGGTGTTCGATGGATTTAAAAATAATTTTAAGTTCGTGTATTTTTCGACAATTTCCAATGTTGGTGTGCAAAAGAAAATACGCAAGTGTTATTTTTCGACAAATTTTAAAGTTCATGTGCAATATCAAAATGGGCCTAAAGTTAGTGTATTTAGACGCCAATAACCCTTTTTGAATTATATATGGCAACCAAGCTAGCTTGACTAACTAGTTCGACTAGACATGTTATATTCTTTCTAGACACATATTTGCGTTAGGTCTGCCTAACGTTAGGCCAATTGTTTGCCGCTCCTATTCTAAGCCGTGAGTCGAGCGAGGGGGAGCCGAAGGCGAACCCGGAGCGAGCCGTAAAAGCTTAATTGTTGTCGGCCTCATTATCAATATATTAATTATCGAAGGCAGAGCCGTTTGTTGTTTGCCGCCCCTTATTATTATTGTCGGTCTCATTATTTATGTATTAATTGGCCAGGCCTAACGTTAGGCCGACCTAACGTAAATGTACCTCAAATTAGGCCTAAAATCACCGCCTTGTATGCCCTTAATTCAGGCCACCGACCGGTTAGCATCGGCTAACTAGCTCATGCCATCCGGGACTCAAAGAAAAAGGCAATCTTTGTCAATAATGTACGGTAGTGTATACTCCCTCCTATTTTTTTAATTGACATTTGGAGGTTTTCAATTATAAATTTTAATTAGTGTCGTTCTAATGATTTTTTTCCATCCTACACTTGTTAATTAATGTAGTTAATTAATGTATGCACTATAGAAATTATTCACATTCTCAATTAGAGAAGCTTTATTTTTTTTAGAATTGCTACATGAATGGAAATGAATCATACTACGAAGAGTCTTTTGTCTTGTACATTGTATTTTCATACCAAAATAAAGATAGTAAAAAAATCATTAATTATTATATGAGGTTAATTTAAGTATTATTTTATTTTATTAATAAGTGTGCCCAAGTTTAGGATGTCAATTAAAAAAATAGGAGGGAGTAGCTTTTAATGCTATTTAAAGGAAAAAAAAACTAAAATAACAGAAAGAGTATGAAAAAGTAAAATAAAATTCCGAGGTCCTCCAAAATAAGTCCAATATACTCGAAACAACTATAAAGCAAACACTGCCATTAATTAATTATACTACCAACAATTTCCCCAGTTGTACCGTTGTCACTCCTTGTCTTCCGATCGACGACGAAAAAATGATCCGCAATCATATTTTGTCAAGTTAAGAGAAATTATAGGATTTATGACTCCATTGCAAAAAACATATATAAAGATAAATAACACTTGATAAGAGAAATTAATCGGATGAAAATATTTCAAATAATGTGCTTGGCAGTGCATGAGATTTTATATATTTAAGTATTCTTATGTCTAAAATTTAATTGATGAAATAATTATACTTAATCACATGTTTAATTTGAAATATTAGAAGGTGATGGATGACTCAACATCCAATGAATGGTAATCTATCCGTCCCATTGACAATGTTCAGCTTTTAATTTTCGATTGTTTCATTGATAATGTCTTGTTTTATTATTGGGCAAAACTTTTATGCATACGAGAGTGCATATGGATCACACCGCCTCATACTCATTAACCCTTGCGTTCTTAATTTTTGCACCCAATGAGACAAAGAGAGTAATATAGTATCCCTTACCTGAATTAATTAGTAATCATCCTTCAATACATAAATAAAAAAAGGTCCCGGGTTCGAGTCCTCCATGACGCGGCCTTTAAAATTTCTGCATTTAATTATAAAAAAAAAGAGTTCTTAAAATATCCTCACTAAGTAATCCTTCTATCAATAGAACAATTTCGGAATTCCATACTTTAAAATCATAATCTTTTAATTTATCCAACACAACAATAAGTCAAATTCAAATACAAAACTAAATATTCCAATTATACTACTCCTATTATTAATTAAATCAAACGTCTTTTAAGGTATCAATATTATGTTTGATGATATATATACTAAATTATCGGTAAACACACTAATTATATTATGGTAGCTTAATCTGTTATTTTATGATAGGAGGGTGAGCTTAAAGTGTTATGAGTAAAAATATAGTTATATATTTTGTATTACAGATCAGATTGAAAGTGGTCTATATAATCTTACATATTTGTAATACAATCGGGTGAGTATTTTATAAAACAAAAATCTGTATTTTGACACAAATATATTCCTGAATGAAAGGAGACATAAATATGGAGTTGGGTGAATTTGTTGGTTTTCCCTATTAATATATATTAGTTGAGCCCTTCTTTTGGTGTAACTGCCGTGCGGTGTTTAAGGCATAATCGGCAGATGAGCACTCACCTCTCTCACTCTGCGACACCACAATTTCTGCTGAAACAAACAAACACCTTTACAGCTGTCCAAATGCTAATATTATTAATTATATGCTACTATTCTAGTATTTCTCATTGATAAATTCAATTTAGACTTCGTAACGCAAGTCCTGTCCATACGAAACTTTTAGTATTTCTTTCTCTCTCATTTAGGTAGAGAATTTTGCCTTTCCGTTGTGAAACTTTTTACAATAATATTGGAGGGAATATGGAATTTTAGCCAAATTCATAACAAAAAATTAATTTTACCAACTATTATAAAAACATGTACCTCATATTCAAAGTTACTGAAATACCCCTTGATGGTGATAGTGTATGGCGACTAATTGGCGAGCGCTACATGTTATTGGCGAGAGCCACAATTTATTGGAGAGAACCACGATTTATTGGCGAGAGCCACGACTAATTGGTGAACGGGTATGAAGTACATATTTTTATAATAGTTGGTAAAAATAAGTTTTTATTATGAATTTGGATAAAGAAGAATTTCTCTCATAACATAACATCCCTTTGGTAGGTCTAAATCCAAAAAAATTGACTTTGCAGTTGTTAATTCAAATGAAATCAATGAGAAAACATTGTTTGGGGGTGCTTGATTTTCTGTATCCACTTCTTCAAATTGGGGGGCGCTCGATTTTAATTTGATTGAGGTGTTTAGCTTGGCTTCCCAACATTGTATGTTAGCATTCGGCATGTCTACCATAACAATATGCTACTTTAGCAGCTTCATTAATTCGCACCATTTTTTCTAAAATATAGTGTTATTGAAATCTTTTTTTTTTTTATAATTAAATACAGAAACACTATGTTTGTCTAATATTCAATCTATTCATATGCTCTTAACAAATACTCTACTTTGATTAATACGTCATTTATCGTCCACGTATTTTTCTACATTATTTCCTTATATTGTTTTTAATTGGATATATATAACTCAATTTAATTTTATGTAGGTTTAATAATTTCAAGACTTTGGTGAATTTGTCGGCTAACTCAGAACATAACGAAGATTACTCTAAATATGTGAAGGTCGAAAGAAAACACGTCAAGCCCAAGAGTCCAATACTTAAAAATCCGAATTATATCCTAAAGAAAATGTGATTAGAAATAGAGATGGTCTTTGTTAAAAAAAATAAAAAAATAGAGTTGATCTTTTGTACCTTGGAGTACATATATACATCATCCTATTTAAATTTAAATTTCATTCCTAGCTATTTGTATATATAAATAAACGTATTACCCATAAAAATCATAATAGGACCATTCATTTAGTCAAGATCTATACATCAGTTTGTTTCTAATTTCACGAATTAAGATGGTTCTTTATGTACACATTGTATATTTCTTTATACATAGAATACTACTTCTTTTTGTTAATTTATATATTACGTTAATCCCTTTTATCATAACTAGCATGCCACCCGTGCATACGCACGGGGTTAATCGAAATATATTTTTCAAATATTTTATTATATATTAATGGAGGGGTGGGTTATGGTGCGAAATTTTCATTTAGCACATCTTTCATATGTGTGTAGCACTATCAATATTACTATTTAG
>JAYJMF010305472.1:0-13348 GCA_036873715.1 Salvia sclarea
AACTTATAAATATATATATATATCGGTATGTCAGTATACCTCGTTATATACTAAAATAACGGTATATACCGCGATATCGGTATAACGGTATATATCACGGTACAGTATACATCGATATATCTTGATATTAGAAAAAGTGATACCTTTACCATACCGAACTTTTCGGTGCGGTATCAAACCTTACCGAAAAATTTAATATACCTTCTATTTGGTATTTTTCGATAGGGGAGTTGCGGTATACTACCTTTTCGGCACGTATAAACAAGGACTTAATCCATCTGGTTATTTGGGCCAGAAAATCGAAAGCCCATGGCGGCCCGGCCCGTTGTTGTTCCTCTTTCTCTTCTTCGATGCATCTGGCAATATCTGATGCTCTGATTCAGTCCTAAAATCTCAATTGAATTTCAATGGAGGAATTCCCGGAGGAGCTGCGCACGCCGCCGGTAGCTCTGACGTGTCTGGTCGGGTGCCCGGAGATCCACCCCTTGATAACGGCGCACCTCCACTCGCAGCAACCTCCGATCAACGCCATAGCATTGCCCGATTTCACCAAGATCTCAATCATCCCGCCGAAGAAGCCACCGAGGGAGACTTCGGAGCCCGTCGCCGGCGTTATAAAGCGCGATTGGCTCTCCAAGCACCGCACCAGGATTCCTGCCGTCGTCGCCGCGATTTTCTCCTCGCGCGATGTCTCCGGCGATCCCGCTCAGTGGCACCAAGTCTGCACCGATCTCGAGAACCTCAAGTAATTCCCCCCTCTCTCTCTCTCTCTCTCTCCTTATCTTCTCTGATTTTGTGGTGTGAGATGTGAATCCGCTGCTTGCTTCCTTCGCCAGGGCGTCGATTCGTGCGAGGAACATTAAATTGCTGGTGCTGGTTGTCACTCGCTGGCATGTTAAAGGTCCTCGGATTTGTGGTTTTGTGCTTATCTTCAGTTGATTAGCTCGATTGCTTTTATGTTGAATATGTCAGATGCTATCTTTGTGCTTGTAGTCATCTTTAGGCGTCAACTTATATTTTGGATATATAGAATCAGTGAGCTACTATTCTGCTGCTGATTACTGCAGAAATGTAGCTCCGCGATGGTGTTGGTGTTGCCTGAGGATTTTCAAGCTTCTCAAATGGGAAACGTGAAACAAAAGTATAGAAAGACGGTATAGAATAGGGAACTGATTATTAATTCAGATATAATCTGGATGCTATCTCCTTAATAATGTTTGAATGAACAAGATTTGAGAATCAATTACGCTGGACTAGCTACATTTTTCTATAATTTGTTGCAAAATGGTCCTTAGAAACTCACTGCTCTTCTCAAGTATTAGATGCTTTGGTCTCTTCATCTTTCTCTTTTGCTTTTGTGTGGAATGGAGTGGAGGGATTTATTTTACTGAACTGTAATCTGGTCTTATTTATATTGCCAATTTAACTCTTGATCTGTAAATTCGGTTGCAGATGACACAAGTGAAGAGCGTATACTTGCCTTGAGAAAGCGTGCAGAAGTGGATTCGAAAAATCTTATCATCTTTATACCAGATCACGAGGAGGAGCTTCAACAATCTCTTGGCAGGCAGGTTCCTTTCATTGTGTCCCTATCAAGGGTTTGGTTTGACAATTGTAATCTTTCATAAGTTTCTCTTCTCTTTGAAACCTCCGGAATGCAAAACATAGGTTCAATGGGCTTGAACCAAATTCTGGTTTGTCTGCAAATATCTCAGATTTGTGAAGCCTAATGACCCACACTTTTCAGGATGTGGACTGCATTTGGAGAACTGGCAAACACATATTATAGGGAGGAAGGTCGAAGAATAAGAGCGCGTCTCGAAAAGAAAAGTTACACCTCAATGGAGCTAAATGTTCGGTACTGTTTCAAGGTAAGGTCCTTCTGTCATTGTCGTGCTCTTTCGGATCTGTTTCAAGAGTTATATAAGACTTCCATGTCATACAGCAGTTAATCTGAAATTTTCTCCAAGTGCAATCATCTATTTCACAGATTTAGTGGATGTGTGATTGCTATGGTATCATTATGGGATAATGCGGATTTATGATTTCTCTTCATATCTTTGCATTTTAAATGTGTATAATCAAAATATTGGGAATATCCACTTCTATTTCCTTGAATACATATTACATATTGGTTTTTACTTTATTTAGTTATCCATGCTTTAGTTGTTAGAGTCTTTCTGCTATTGTCCTTGTCTTTTATTTCTCTATTTACTAATGAGATTTTTTGTTCCTCTTTCTTATGCAATCTAAACCTTATAAACTGGTAGGTTGCTGTATATGCAGAATTTAGAAGAGACTGGCTCGAAGCTCTCAAGTTATATGAGGATGCATATCATGCACTGCGAGAGGTACTTCGTTGTTCACGGCTGCAAAGTCAAGTTTCATTAATGCTGCTTTGACATATGCTCTGACGTAGTTTAATAAACTTTGACTTTTTATCCAAATTAATTATTGTTGCCTGAGCAACATATACTGGAATTCCTAAACCAACTGAAGGTTCCCTGTGATACCAGAGAGTCCTTTATAATATAGTTGATTAATAGAGCTTATCACTCAGAAATGCACCATGCTGCCATCTTTTAGACCAGATGTATCATGTCCATGATAAACTAAATGCTCTTTTCTTTCTTTCTTTTTTGATAAATCAATACATAAATTTTAAAGGCCGTGTCACGGAGAACTCGAACCCGAGACTCTTTTCTGTGCTTGCTTGCTTTCTTCATGCTGGTCATCCCCAGATATTTGTTTTTGTTCTAATTATTTATAAATTATTATATTTTATTATTTTTACTCAGATGGTTGGAACATCAACTAGAATGCCCCCAATCCAACGTCTGGTTGAGATCAAGGCGGTTGCCGAACAACTGCATTTTAAAATGTCAACATTATTGCTGCATGGCGGACAAGTTCTCGAAGCAATTGTGTGGTTCCGTCAGCACACTACTAGTTATAGGAAACTTGTAGGAGCACCAGAAGTTATATTTCTTCACTGGGAATGGTTAAGCAGACAATATATGGTATTTGCTCAGCTGTTGGAGACAAGCTCACCCAATGCTCTGAATGTTCCAAGTACGGTTTCTGTTCCAGAAGAAAAACCAACTGAATGGGAATTTCATCCAGCTTACTACTATCAGGTTACTCCATTACTGAAATATGAAAAATGTACTTAATCAATGATGAGGTCTCACTTGTAATTTTAGTAAGAAGAGTTCTAACTGTCAGTTTTATTTATTTCTTTTTCTCACAGTTGGCAGCTAACTACCTGAAGGAAAAGAATACATGTCTGGAATTTGCACTCTCTATGTCCGAAGATATTGGTTCAATTGATGGCAGTGCAGAGTCTGTGGTGGCTTCTGTGTATCTTGGTCAGTATTCCAGGTTGCTTGAACATGAAGATGCTTTCATAATGCAACCGTGAGTTTTACTGGCAAGCTAATCGATTTTTCTCTCTATATCCTAGTACCGTCTAGAGATTCTAATATAGTATAAATATAATATAATACACTCTCTCTGAATCAATTTGAATGCAGTTTGGCAGACGACGAATATGCCCGTAATGCACTTGCAGAAGGGAAAAGATTGCAGGATTCCTTTGAAATTATTGCTCTTCTAAAGAGATCGTTTGAAGCGTATAGTAACTTAAAAGCTGAGAGAACAGCTGCCTATTGTGGACTGCAGATGGCTAGAGAATACTTTTCACTAAGTGACTTCAGTAATGCCAAACAAACCTTTGACAGTGTAGCAAATCTTTACCGTCGAGAAGGCTGGCTATTGTCGTTGTGGGAGGTCTTGGGGTACTTACGAGAGTGCTCAAAGGGTTTGAGTTCTGCCAAAGACTTTGTAGAATATTCACTTGAAATGGCTTCTCTGCCAGAAACAACCGGTGCTCTATTGTCGTTCTCTAAAGACTGTGGGCCAGCAGGGCCTGCAACTCCTTCTCAGAGAGAAAAGATACACAAGGAAGCATTTGAGGTTGCCAGAGGGGAGTCAGAACTTAATTCTGACGAAAAGAATGGTGCCTTTAAAGTAAAAAGTGATTATCCTCTGTATCTTGAGATTGATCTTGTTAGTCCACTAAGAGTGACTTTCCTAGCTTTAGTTGCCTTTCATCAGCCAATGGTTAAGCCCGGTGCTCCATCTCTCATCACTATATGTCTTCGGTCCCAATTGCCGATAAATGTTGAGATCGATCAGTTGGAGGTGCAATTCAACCAATCCGAGTGTAATTTTATTATTACAAATGGTCAGAATCCACAGATAGGTTCAATTTCCAATGTACAACCGGGTCGCAGGGTTGAGACAGCTCCTGATCTGGTGCTTGCCACAAACAAATGGCTGCGACTGACCTATGAGATAAAATCTGGTAAGTTGATATGAATTTTCCTGCATGAGTTTGATGTTTCCATCCTATACTGCGCCAATTGTATTACTTCATGCTGCTAAAAATTAGATTACGTCGTGAATTTATGCAGATCTGAGTGGAAAGCTTGAGTGCATATATGTAATTGCCAGAATAGGACCAAACTTCACAATATGCTGCAGAGCTGAAAGTCCCGCCTCGATGAATGATTCACCACTTTGGAAATTTGAGAACCTGCTGGAAACTATTCCTATCAAGGATCCAGGTCTGGCATTATCTGGACAGAAGGCTATACAAGTTGAAGAACCAGACCCACAAGTGGATTTGATTTTAGGGTCTTCTGGCCCTGCTCTGGTTGGAGAGAGCTTTATTTTACCTGTGACAGTTACCTCAAAAGGACATGCAGTACATTCAGGTGAATTAAAAATTAATCTGGTAGATACAAGAGGCGGTGGCCTGCTTAGTCCAAGGGAAGAGGAACCGTTCTCATCTGACAATCTCCATGTTGAGCTTGTTGATATGTTGTGCGATACACCTGAAGAACAGTCTGAAGCTCCTTCCGATAACATTCAGAAAATTCAGCCATCTTTTGGATTGATTTCTGTGCCGTCCTTAGATGTGGGGGAGTCGTGGTCGTGCAAACTGAAAATTAAGTGGAATCGTCCTAAGCCTATTATGCTTTATGTCTCATTGGGCTACTTTCCTCAGAGTGATGAGCCTAGTTCGCAGAAGGTGCATGTCCATAAAAGCTTGCAGATTGAAGGCAAAACAGCTGTTGCAATCAATCATCGGTATTTGCTTCCTTTTAGGCAGGACCCTCTCTTACTATCAAAGCTCGAATCAGTTTCGGAAAGTGATCAGACACCATCTCTTGCTTTGAATGAAATGACAATGCTTATAGTCAGTGTTAAGAATTGTTCAGAGGTTCCCCTCAGATTGCTATCTATGTCCATCAGGACAGAAGAGAAAACCGGTGCTTGCAGTATACGACCTCAGCAGGAGGAGTTCAGGGAAGCCGTTGTGCATATGCCAGGAGAGGAGTTCAAGAAGGTTTTCACCATCCTTCCTAAAGTGAAGTCCAGTAAGCTGAAGATTGGTACAGTGAGTCTGAGATGGGAAAGGGATCAACGACCGTCTTATTCCACTGCATCTCAAGTTACGAAACACAGACTTCCCGACGTGAATGTCGAGCAACCTCTGTTAGTTGTGAGTTTAGAATGTCCACCCCATGCCTTCCTCGGAAACCCTTTTCTGTATTCTGTCAAGATTCTCAATCAGACGGAGATGCTTCAAGAGATCAAATGCTCGATATCCGACTCACAGAGCTTCGTTCTGTCCGGGCCGCACAGTGACACGATACTTGTACTGCCGAGGTCGGCCCAGGTCCTCACGTACATGCTCGTTCCCTTGGGATTGGGGTCGCTGCAGCTTCCTAGAGTTAGTGTGACCTCAGTGAGATATTCTGCTGGGTTGCAGCCATCGACAGCGTCGTCGCTTGTCTTTGTCTACCCGGCCAAGCCCCATCTCGATCTCAAGGCAGTAGGCTAGGCGATACTTGAACCAAGAGCGTCGTCGTTGTTGATTACTCAATTCTTGAAACTTGAAATCTCATTCTCCATATTCAAGTCACAGGGGCATGTTATTCTTCACTTGAGATTTCGTGTGGTAATCCTTGCACTTGTAAGCATATTGTTCAAAGATAAACATATACACAGTCCACAATTTGGTCAATTTTTGGGTGTTGTTCGCTTTCCATGGGGAACGAGTATGCTCTTTCGTGCGACGCACATATTAGAATATATTATACTCTCTCCGTCCCCAAAAAGTGTGGAGTTTTTCCTTTTATGTCCGTCCCTCAAAAGTGTGCAGACTCAATTTTTAGAAATCCACTTTACCAAAAAGTCAACAATCTCAATTAATATATATACAATTTTTTAAAAAGTGGGATCATTTCTCCACTCACCTTCACTTTATCACTCATTTTGTTAAAATCCGTGCCATTCCTCTCTTCGCACACTTTTGGGGGATGGAGAGAGTATTATAAATTTGTAAATTTCATAATATTTCTTCCGTTCCATGAGAGTTAGCTCCTTTTTTTAGGCACAGAATTTTAGCCTAGTTGTAAAATAGTGTAAAATGGTATAAAATGATGATAGAAATATATATTATTTAAAATTATGTGAGTAATAGAGCGTCCAAAAAATAAAGAATAAATCTATGCAGTTATAATGTGGGTGGCCATAAATTACTTCAATAGAGAAAAAAAAGTGCTTTATTTCAATTTTTAGACAAAATAAAAATGAATTGATTATTTTATCATAAATATATATTAATTATTATAATAACTAATATTTTTAGTTTTATTTAACTTTATAAATTCAAGAATATGCTTTTAGTCTCACTAACATTCTAGCTTCCATTTATTTATGCAAATTCAAGAATATGATTTTTAATTTGACATTTAAGCTAGGAAAACAATTATTGAATACAAATTTAATTTAGAATTTAAAATAAATAATTTTATTTGATATTTAACACTTAAAATACTAATTATGCCTTTGTGTGGGTGGCCATAATGTGGCTGTTTAGCATCACTCAAAAATAAAACGTGTCAACTCTCGTGGGACACCCCAAAATGAAATACGAGTTGTAATGGGCAAAATTCGTATAGCCCATTTAATACAAAATTTTCGACCCAATAAATAAGCCCAACTAAAATTGGCCCATGATCCGAGTCAACAGGCTCATTCCCATCAAACCCTAGAAAAGGCTGAGACTTGAGGGAGAGGCGAGGAGAGGATGGTGGGAAAACATCTCCATGAAAATCGGAACGACCAGGGATAGAGGTTGCAACTTAACAAAACCCTAGCCGTGACCTCTCTATAAAGGGACAACTCACAAAGGTCAAAGGGCATCGAATCATTCACGCTCTCACACATTCTCACTACTCTCCCTCTCTCTCGCTCATCTCTGCCGTCACTCCGGTGAACCTGATCACCTAGAGACTATCTCATCTCTGTCGTCACCCCGGTGAACCTGATCACCCGAAAAGACTCCATCATCATCCCAAAGAGACTTCCTACTGAACTCTACCGTTGATCGGATCAACACGATCAACCCGTTCTACCTCACCTTTCCATCTGTTTATCATTTATTTACATTTACTATAATTTGTTTAGCGTTGATTTATTCGGTCATTCGCTAACTTGAGCGTCGGAGGCCCTTCCATCGACACCCCCACTGGTGCTCTCAGGAGGGCTCTAACGTTGTTCTTGGTCTCAGGTTGCTAGAGCCCGTCGTACCCGACGTCCCGTCTCGTGATTGTTGGATTTATCCCCTACAGTCGGTAACCTTCAAGTGTTGGAGAAGTCCTCTATTTATAGGCATCTTCAAAAATAGATCCGTTAGAGGAGATCGTATCTTCAAATCTGTCGTTGTGAGATGACGAATAGAGAGGAACTTCTGCAGCTCGAATTTATCTTTCCTATCTTCCGGATCTGGCGTGATTCCAAGGAATAGAGAAAAAGGTGCTTAGAAAAGTTTTGCACCAAAGCGGTAAGGTCTTCGTGCTATTTCTAGAGAGAGGACGATCTTCATATCTTCCGCATTTAATGCGCTAACTCTCCTTTGAAACAGACGACTTTCCACGTGGCATCAGTAACTTAATTATTTAAGAAACTTCAGGTTTGACGAATCTTTGTACTGAAACTTAACAAGTTTTAGTTGCCACGTGTAGAACCTCTTATGCTGCTTCTCTTGCTTCTTGAACTTCAGTCTTTGAATCTTCAGTCTTCAGTCTTCAGAACTTCAGTCTATTCTAAAGACCAAAACACGTAGGTCTATATAAAACAACTAAGGCATAATCTAAGAGGGTTTTTGGATCATTAAAACAAGATATAACTTTTCACATATTTTCCCAACAATTTCCCCCTTTTTGATGATACCAAAACTTATAGACAAAGAAAACCAGAAACAGGGGAGATAGAACAATCTTCCCCTTAAGCAAGAAAACAGAGAAACAACAACAATTATAATATATTAGATGATACAGATTATGGACAACTAGATGTTGTCATCAGATTGATTGAGGAGAACCTTCTTCTTTTTATAAAACTGATAAGACATCAATATGAATAAGAAAGTTACAAGGAAAGCAAATAAATTACAATTTGGAGCTTTGGCCATACATCATGTAAACACTGCTCCTCATCTTCTTGTAGTCCTCCTTACTCGCATCTGGTACCATCCTGTAGATTCTTGCTAAGGTGTTCACCTCAAGCTCAATTTGAGTAATGCTGACAAGGCTGCCAGACATCGGAGGTGAAACTGATTTGTAGCTCGGGTAAGAAGTTACTTTGACTCTGGCCTTCGCGGCTGCTTTCTTGAGCCTTCTTACTTCCACTTTATCAGCATGGTAGTAGAGTAAGTAATCCCAAGCATCAACAATTGGCACAATGCTGCTCTTGATGCACGCAAAGATATAGTACCATTTTACAAAAACTTCCCTCTGCCCTTCATACCAGTTGTTCAAATTAGCAGGTACCAATTTGTCAATAGCATGGAATCTTTTCCCATGGGAGACGAGTAGTCTTGCATTGCCAAAGATGGCTAAGTCTTGATGAGGCATCACTTTGGTAGATACCTTCTTTACTTTGGCAGGGGTGGTGTCAGTTTCTGCTGAGTACAACTTCTTCTTAGTCCTTCTGGACTGATCTTCATCTTCTCTCGGCCTTTTGTTGTGCCTCACTTGATATTCTGCTGGGACTTAAGGAATATCAGTGTGAGGGGGAGGAGGATACACTGCAGCAGTGAAAGCCTGCATCTGTTCTTCGACAAATTGGTCCTCAGAATAGCCAGTATATCCTTCCCCCTTTTTGGCATCATCAAGGCTGATGAACAGGTCTTGAATCTCCATCTGCAGGGCCGGAATTTGATTGACCTGAGATTCAAGTGCTTCCACTCGCTCCTTGAAGGGCGCCATGGCCTGAGAGATGGCATTGGCAACATTAGCGGGATTGGTGGGGATGGCTGCAAGCTTCTTGTTGATGTCGTGATAGTATTCTTCAGCCATCTTGTGGTTGGACTCACTCATTGAGTGACAGAGCTCCATCTTACGCTTGAGAAAATGATAGTTAGTTGTGTCGTAATCCTTATCCTTCATGTACTGCTGGAAGGTACGCTTCAAAATCTCGAATTCAATGGCTTGAAGAACAATCTTTGCATCGATTTTCTTTTTCCAAAATTCAATGGTCTGAGAATGCTTTTGGCAGTACAGTTTCAGGCCATTAATTTCGCACTGCTGATCAAGATCGTGGTGGCTTGAGCTTCAACCACGGCGCGGAGGTTGGCGAGGTAGTCGCCATGTCACCGGAAGATTTGAATTTGAATTTGCTTGGAGGCGCATGTCTCCAAGCTTTTATCTGTTCAAGCAATACGGGATCAACACCCGATTCTTCTTCTTCAAACATGGGAAATCGCTCCACATGTTCAGTCGGAATGAATCCTTCTTGACAACCTAGTGAAAGATCGGGAGCAGAGGTTCAAGTGGAACCTCCCAAGGTTTCTTCGGGTACAATGGAGCCCAACTCCTTCTGTTTCTTCTCCAATTTTGCCATCAGGTTTGCATAAGATGCTTCCTGATCTTCAGCCGACTCAGATTCGAGGAAGACTGAAGGAATAGAGGCAGTGGGAAGTGCAGTTTGTTCAGTCTCCATAAGAGGAGGAGAAACGACTTTTTGTGGTTCCTCAGTGACGACTTCCTCTACTGGAACTTCAGATTGTGCTGCCTAGGTCGGGGTAGCATCAGAGAGAGAGGAGAGGTCGAGGAAAGAGTCAGCAGTGGCTTGATCCGCTGCCAGTTGGGCACGCTTCAGTGCCTCACTCACGTCCTGTTGATCAGGAGAGGGAGACTTGGTGGGGGCAGCTTCAATTTCGGTGGCAGGTTGAGCAGTGTTTGCCACTGAAGTCTTCATCTCCTCCTGAATGGGCGTAAGGACGGCTTGGCTGTGCACTCGAGACGCTAATTGAATGATACGTGGGGTGGATTGACTGGACTGAGCAGGGCCAATTTCCACTGTAGTTTGCATTTGTATTCGAATTTCCTGCAGTTGAGGGCATCCTGCGACATCCTCCATGGAAGTATCAGAGATATTTTTGTAAATGTCGGGGATTGCTCGAACTACTCTGGATGGCCCACTGCCGCTACTGCTGCTGCTTCCTCCCACCCTGTTAATCACAAAAATCTCGTACTGAGCGAGATACCAACAGATTACTCTGTCTAAATCATGTATGGCAACCCACAGAGAGGAGATGCCAAAAATTTGATATAGCTCAGTCTCATAATTCGAGACAGACTTCAGAGTTTCAGCGACTAAAGAGTCGTGAACATCTTACCATTGAGCAGTTTTTGTGTAGATAAGAGATATGAAAGAAATGACATCCCTGAAGTGTTCAGGGAAGGACTCTGGGCCTGGATAGGCAGAATCGATGTAGTTTGAGGCGGAGGTTTGAACTTGTAGAGTGAACTCTGTTGTTGTTTAGAGCAGAGTTTCATGTTGTTCCACGGCTTGGGCTAGGTCCCTATCAGCGGAGACCTTCTGTTTGGATGTCGTCTTCACCAAACGGCGTTTGAGTTTGGGTTTGGGTGCTGAGGAGCTGAAGTGGTCTTGGGATCCACTTCAGTGAGTTGTTTTTCTGAGACTGAAGTGAGTTCAGTCTCAGTCTGGACAGTTCGGACTTTGGGAGGTGAAGAGGTTGGCAGTTGTACTGTTGAAGCTGACAAGGTCGTGGGGACCTCATCAGTGGAAGAAATGACGGCCTGTTTGCCAGGGATGGAGACTGATATCCTCCCTGACTTCTTCTTAGTGGTGACCGTGGAACGATGGCGGTGAGGCACGGTCACCTCTGTTGGAATTCTAGGGGCAGAGGAGGCTGATTTTTGTGACTTTGATGGTGTCTCGGAGGTTCTCTCTTTCTTCATCACAGGCTTGGGCAGCCTGATCCATAAATCCTGTGGGAGGAGAGTCGAAAGGCCTCCTTCCCAGTAAACGTTGAGGTTTCGAGTAGCCTCTAGGATGATGGCTGAAACCCTAGTTCCTTGGCGAAGCAAATAATGGTTTCCGGTACAGTATTGTAGAGGCATGCACAATTTTGCGGGGGAGAATTTTTTAAATATATTTTTTTCAATAATAGTAAAAATATACGCTTGCCGTTACCAAATAAACATTGCCAGTACAAAATTGTAGCGACATCCACAATTTTGTGTCGGCAAACAATTTAAATGTATATTTTTAGAAAATAATCACGTTAATTACCTATTTAAATTTTGTGTCGGCAAACAATTATATGTATTTTTTTATAAAATAATCACGCTAATTTACCTATTTTCTTAGAAAATAATCACGTTAATTACCTATTTTGTGTCAGCTTCTGTTTCAATCTGACATTTTTAATTACACGATAAGCATTGGCCACCGGGTTCCTCCCTTAGTGGAAGACCCGGGTTCGATTCTCTTTGGGAACGAATTTTCTTGGAGTTATAAGGAGGCTTGGTGATGATTTCTTGGAGTGTTCGGTGCTTGGTGAACTAACTACATACTAACAATTAAAATTGTCCGATCAAAAAAAATTACATGATAAGAATTAATTTTGATATTGACGATACCCACTCTTTGTTAGGTAAGCATTAAATACAAAAAGTGAGAATATTTATGATTGCTACTAAAGTCAAGTACATTTATGTTGGAAATATAAAGTGTGTAAGAATATGTAAGAAAAAAGGAAAAATTATAAAAGTGTGTAAGTGAAAAAAGTAAAAAAATTAAAGAATGTGTAAGAAAAATACAATAGTGGCATATTTAGATGTATGTTATAAAAATAGTCCTAAAGAGGGAGGGCACAATTTTTAAGAAAATATTGGTAAGTTATTGTAAATGGATAAAATATTGATGTTATTGTGAGTGGAGAAAGGGGCCCACATTAATTGTGAGTAGAGGAAGGGATAGTTGTGAGTGGAGAAAGAACTCACATTAAAAAGTAAGACTAAAACATTGGGGGATAGTTTCCATAAATAGATTAGGACTAATTTTAGAGGACGTCCAGAAAAGGAATTAATGACCTATTTTTACAGGACGGGGGGAGTATTAGTAATGCACTAATACTGTTAAGTACTCTATGAGCTCGCTTGTTTGGTGAGAAAGTAAAATTAATTGGGAAATTGGTTTATAGGGAAATGATTCCAAGAAAAATGAATCTTGAAACTATAAAAAAATGTAAGGAGTCTTTGTAGCAGTAGTAACAACAACAACAACAACAACAACAACAACAACAACAACAATAATAATAATAATAATAATAATTAAAATATTATTATAAAGTATGATTCAATTTATAGTTCTAAAATTAAAATATTTTTCTCTTGAAATAATTTATTATTTGCAAAATAAATATTAATTAATTAGTTATTATTAATAATATGTAAATTATAGTTTGTATAAATAATTTTTTAAATAAAAATAGTGTAAGAATCCAAGACCGTGGATAAAGAATACATAAGATTTGTAGAAGAATCCTCAAATTTGTACTACCGTCCTTATTTTTAGGATTCTAATTACTTTCTCTATTTTGTAAAACCTAACCAAAGATAGAAATTTAAAATTTAAAAATCAGATTATCTTTTTCAGTGCAAAATTCTTATCAAATAAATAGGTCCTATATGTTATTCCAAATAGAAAAATTAAATAATATAGGTATTTTGCTTCAGCTAATTTGAACTCAATAAATATATATTTCTTTTATTATAATGAAAGGGTATATTAATATACACCACTTTTCCCACAACTAGTATAGTACCCGTAAAGTACACGGACCGATATAGTGAAAAATTATACATTACAATATAAAAAGCAATATAGAATAATAATAATAATAATAATAATAATAATAATAATAATAATAATAATAATAATAATAATAATAATAATAATA
>JAYJMF010305583.1:0-13346 GCA_036873715.1 Salvia sclarea
AAAATATATAGCTAAAAAATCGAAGAAACGCCCTTCTCAATGTATTTTCTTTTAGAATTTATATAATTAATTAATTTCTTATTAATATTATTATTATTATTTTAATATTTTTTTATGACACGTAAATTGATTTCCCGTCGAATTTCGACGGGCTACTTAAGGAAATAATTTTACCTTGAAAAAGTATTCAACATAGTAAATTCCACCACCTCACACACAAAAATATCACTTTATTAATCTCCTAATTCAAAGCTTGTTTACTTAAATGCAGAAACTAATGGCCTTTATTACTCTGTAGTCTAAATTACTCATTGATCCAGCCCAATATCAAAACGCTACTTCTCGGCCTATTACTGTTTCCAAAAATTGACCTACAACCACATGCCTAATTTTAAAATTCAAGAGGCGAAAAGAATTTTATTTGTAAAAATAATGTTGAATTATAGTCTGTAATATTTGTGTAAAGATGTAGAATGAGTTTTTTTTTTATTTTTTTTTATTTTAGACCCTCGAGAAAAAAAAGAAACAAAAAGAAATAGATGTGTGGAAGAAAACACGCCTCGTAAGTTGGAGCGACCATCGTAAGCCGTAGGGTTTTCTCCTATTCTTACTTGATTTATTTTCTTGAAAATCATATGTGGTGTTTAGCTTCGTTAATCGTGATTTGTTGTTTTAATTTGGTGTATAGGCAAAGGAGTGCAACTACTGATGCATGAACAATAATACACTTGCTTTAGCATTACGAGTTTTAATAAATTATACTTGACTCGATGAGATTATATTTGTTCTAAATAGGTTACTTTTCTCACACTTGAGATATTATTTATAATATATTTTCACGAATGAAAATTGTGTCATATATATTATTCCTCCTAGCTTTTGCTAGATGCCCATAATTGAATGGAGGAAATTTTTGTCGGTTAAAAAATTCCAGTGTTTTTAGTTGCGTAAATTTGAGGGTATAGACTTGTTGAGGCACAAGTTGACAATTTGAGGATATATACTTGGCATAATATATTGAATGGATAGCTTATGATCTATGTATATATCAATTCTTTTTTATTACAGACTTTATGATATTGTTTATAGTGTATAAGATAGATTTATATGTTGACCTAGGATAAAGATATATTCCGACATTATGTCCATTTGGTGCATCTGTATATATAGCAACATTATTATATATATACATGTAATTCTCCAGTTGGTAGCTGTGATGAAGTAATTGCATGCACTAATTCATAATTGGCTCATTTTTCCAAGTGTGATTTCCCATAGTTGTGGATACAAAATGTTTGAGCGAATTATATTGTCCATAGATGTTTTTGGATATATATAATTTCAGTTTCTTTTATTTATATATAGTCTAATTTAATAGTAGATGAGTAAAATAACATAATTTATTAAGAAAACTGTATGAAAGATGACAGTCTTCTCATACTTTGGGTGAAAAGGTCTGATCTTGAATTTGACACTTTCGGAATGGAAGTTCATCGAATTGCAAAATACCCAAAAGATGTCACCACTCATACAACTACCATAAATGTGCAAGTTTTTTTCTATCGAATCCACCATATATAAAGTGTTAAGAATCCACCATACAAAAATGGATCATGCTTTCATTTCCATATGTCTACAACAAAAATGATAGAGAAATGAATACTGTCGCAGAGATGTATAAGTGATAAATAATATTTGTTACTCCGTGCGTACATATACAGCTCGGTTAAGTAACAATTGTTATCTTCCGTTGACTTGTCCAAACTGAGCTGACATGTCCTTTAAAATCACCAGAAAGAATAATAACATAAAAGTTATCAATCACTTATAGCCCAACCTTTTCACCCACGATAACTTTATAGTCTGACCTTTTGAAATATACAAGGTCTAATTGTCTGTATTATAGAAGACTGTTTAAAATACAAAATTTGAGCACAAACATGCAATTGAACCTTGTATATTTTGAAAGGCCGAGCTATAAACTTATCGCGCCGAAAAAGTTGGATTATATCTAACTAATATTACCCTAAAATAAAAATAAAAAACGGATCTCCTAAATGCGACCTTGTCTACATAAATGCATAAACTAATGGGCTTTATTGCTATGTAGTCTAAATTACTCATTGATCCAGCCCAATATTAAGGTCATGCTACTTTTCGGCCTATTATCTCAGGGAAGCCGAAACCAAGTTTCCAAAAAATTGATTCCTACAACTACATGCCTAATTTTATAATTTATTTAAAACTAAAATCTTTAAATATATAAAAAAAAGTCCTCTTCTTTAAGAAATAAGGCGCAGATAAAATTAGTAGTTGCTCTTGGGGACAGACCAGGTTGGAAAAGGTGAAAAACACACATAAATTAAATTAATCTTTTTAGTCAAAGTTATAATCAAATATTCAAATGAAATATTTGACCGTTTCGAAATTCATTTCAATTGGAGCACGATTCTGGATGCGTCAAACTAAATTTATAGTTGTAATTGCAGCATAATGTATATTGTTGAATGTTGATAACTTTCCTAGCTACTGTTCAAATATACTAGAAGCTTCAACATCCAATAAAAATTAAATTGATGAGCATTAAATTAATGAAGCATGGTGTTTCCTTTTCTTGCTGTATCATGTGCTGCAGTGAACCCAGAGCTGCGTGCGTGCACCAAATTTATTAATTAATTACACACTAAATTTATAAATAGTAAAATAATTAAAAGTTCAGTTGTTGAGCGGGTGTGAGAGGTGTCACTATATGAGATATCGCCGTCTTAATTAATTTTGTGACTATCCATTCATTTATTTTATTTCTTTCTAAAAATCTAATTTTGTGACTATAATCACGAGCTACTTAATTCATCTGTCATATCAGCTTTCCCTCCTTCGTATGTGTAATTTACATCTCAATTATGAGCGTTTACTGTTGAAGATTATTCTAAATAAATAAAGATTGCATAATCAAATCGATTGTTTACTAAGATAAATTGACATTTTAAGATATTTAATGCTCTTAATAAATTATACGGTTTGAGCTAATTTACTTTGTTTATATCAAATTATGATTTCGCCAATCTACAATATGTATATATTATGATCATGGTCGTTCCTGTGATTTGGGGTGCCCTAGGCGAAAGTATAACAATTCATGCATTAGTATGTACAAATTGAATTATAACAAAAAAGAATAAAATAAAACGAGGTTTTATGGTGGATCTTAGAAAGCCATTTTGGGTTGGTTAAATAGATGGGTAAATGAGAAAGGGGGGAAGGAGCGGTGTAAGAGTAAGTGGGGAAAACTCTCAAATATGATAATTGAATATAATTTATATGGTCCCAAAAATAAATTATAATGCCACCCCCACTTATACCGGAAAATGACCTTACATTTTTCGTTATTTGAAAGCTATTCCTTCATTTAATGCCCCCCTCCACTCTCTCTAATTCATGTCTATATTTGTTGGGTTATTAGTAAAAGAAATCTAACATAAAATTATTAGAACAGTAAAACGAAATGGTTAAACGTGTCAGTTAATATAAGCCATTTAGAAATAAAAGGATATATGCCATGTTATTTTTTCGTTCGCCAGAAAGTCGATTTGAGTTCTAATTGTAAAAGAAATGATAATTTATGTATTTAATTGCTAAGATTTAAAAAAATCGTATTATAATTGCATTGTGGGTAAATTGTGATTTAATTGACATTTATAACTTTTATTAAATCATGCAAAGTTAAATAGTGCATATAGGTATGGAATGCTGAAACTCATGTCAGATCAGTTGTGCCCTATATTGTTGAAGGAAGGGAGCATGAAAGATGGATTTGAATTTTGAAAAGACTACTATATTTTGTCATGGCATTTGACTTTTTTTTTTCAACTAACGTCACACTTTATATATTTTTAGTAAATTCATGCGTAACGTTTTAATATTTTCCAATGTCAAAATCGTGACATTAAAAAATTCACGTGGCATGCTGAAAAAGATGTCGAGGACTATAATATCCAATCATGTGAATAATACTTATGATCAATTAACAAGATAAATAATATCTGCTTGTTAAATGTCATTTCTCCATTTTCATCTTCAAAACCATATTCGAAATTACGATTATATGTTTAAATTGGTTTTTATTGCTTCATGTTACATGGGCCGAGTCTTCGGGTCCAAAGATGAAAGAACACATAGGAATACGTGTACAATATGAATGTTAAAATATTGAGAAGATTTGAAATTACTTCATCGCCCTTGTTGTAATTCTAGAACAGGAACATGCATATTGCATTACATTTGCAAGTTCCAAATAGCATGAAAGGCCTAATGTGCGTATGTTGACCTAGTAGTAGAAGGTTAATGTCCGATGCCAAAGATTTTAGATTCGAGTTTTTCGTGACACAATCTTTAAATTTCTGCATCAAATCTATCAAAAAATAATACTAATAACATGGAAGCTAAGCATATACTATCACTCTCGTTTGAGAGGCAAACTCACCTTAAAACGCCTAATTATAAATGGTTCATTACAACCACTAATTGTTTAATTAGTAGAAGAATAATTGAACCATAATAACTTTAATTTGTGTTGAACAGCTCCTCCATCCACTATGGACACGAATTAATGTATTCACTATTGATGTTGTAATATTATTCGGGTAAAAAAAGTGAAATCTAAATTATTATTAATATTACTTCATCTAATAGAACTTTGCATGTTCAAACCCATTACCTTGCAGAAATATCTCTTAGTTAAACAATTAAGTTTGGCTTAATTATTCAACTAGATTAAAATTAGTTCCATAACGTTGAAATTGAAGTTGATGCAAAGTAGAGTTGACATTCGAAGCACTTTGACAGCTCTAGAGCCTCTAGGTTCTATTATCAAAGAGGCAGAAAAGTAAAAAAAAAAAAAAAAATCTCACTGTGAGAAAATAAGCAAGAGAGACTTATGAAAAGTAACTGAAATTCTGGACCACAATCTTTCCATTTGTCTCATCCCAAATTTATTTACGTAACAGCCAACTAATTTCACAATATTAAGGGACCACCTTTACACTTTTATCTCATAATTACATTACATTTCAAATTTTCAATACATACATGCATATTCATCTTAGTTATATGTTTTTGATTGAAAGAAGAGAGATGCGTACGCATAATTACTGCAATTCAATTCCCATTTGATGTTTTCTTTTTCAATTTTTAATTATTACCTTTGTTTTCATAATTAGAATACTTTGTCCCAAAATTCTGCTGAAAATTAATAGGCCAATTGAAGGAACCAAAATATGAGGATAATTCTTTAACAAGATGGCAACTTGGCAAGAAATTAGATCTTTGGATTGTAATGTCGGAAATTAGACTTCTACCCTAAATTATAACGCCCAAATAGATATTTATGCATGATAATTCATACTATTAATTTCCACAAGATAATAAATTTGGAACAATTATTTTGGCATTATATAAATAAAGGGAGCGTGGTGGGTAAAATAAATTAGAAAATAAAAATACAGAATAATTAATACGACATTGTCAAAGTTAAATTACAAGTTATTAGGGGTCCCGTGAGATAGGCTGGCCCTCCTCCCATGTTTTAAATAACGTACCTACCAACAAATAAATTATATATCTCTCAAATAATAATAATAACAATATTATTAATAATAATAATAATAATAATAATAATAATAACATCTAAAGTATTTACTACAAAAAATAGCATCTAATTTTTGTTCATTTGATATAAACCATTTTGTTCATGAGTTTCATTAAATGGTAAAAATCGATAAATCAGGATGGAGAAAATGATAATTAAAAAAATATTTGAGTATTTAGTCAAAATTGAAAGCCAAAAAATAACAGTACAGTAGAACCTCTATAAATTAATACTCTATAAATTAATAAATTCTCTAAAATAATAAAATCTTCCGGTCCCGACTTGGCCTTTGTAAAAATTATCAAATTCGATAAGATAATAAGATAATAATTTTTCGGAAAATTCCTTTATAAATATTAGGTCCCATTAAAACTCTAAATTAATAATTCATAGATATTACAATTATAAATATTATGGTAATTTGCTAAAATATAAAATTATATCTTGATTAACTTTAAAATGATATTTTTCATCAACCACTCTTGTAAACCTTTTTTAGTACATGTAGCATGATCTCTCTTATACTCGCATAATACTTTATGTATTTGATCATTCATGGATTATTTTGTGTTGTCTTTTAGATGAGAAGACATAATTGGGTGTTAAGAATTATTTTATTTCCATATTGAGATTTATATAGCATATGTTTCATTTATCATGCATGAATATATCTAATTGGCTATAGTAGTTATTTCAGTGTAACGAATTAATGTAAACATTTGTATTTAATTAATTCTAATGAATTGATACATGCGTCCATGAATATAATAGTTAATTGTGTACAATGAATTGATATTATACATGTATATATTTTAGTTACAAAGAATTCGTTGATGCATGGATATAATCAATGAAACATATATGAATTCATTTATTTTCAATACATATGTTTAAAATTGGCCGAATTTAAAATGTCTCTCTCTTTTAATTAATAAAATATTAATTTATTGATATATTAATATCTCCTTAAATTAATAAAATTTCATGGTCCCAGGTTATTAATTTATATAGGTTTTACTGTATGCGGTGATCTGAAAACTAAATATGAAAAATATCAACATTCTTCAAAAAAACATCAGACATATACATGAGAAAGCACAGAGTGTTATCACTCTTCAAAATTAATAAAGACAACCAGCTTTACCTTGTACATTTTCTCAGCTGTTCCATAAATTCACGCGGTTGCTCAACTTTATTTTCTCCTCTATTTTCTATGCAATTCCGGAAAGGAAATATGAAATAACAAAATAAGCATTAGAAAAGCTCACTATATTATGGTAATTCCACGCAATAATACGAACCATTTAGGGGCAAGGAAATAACACACAATACTATAGTGTTCAAATTAACAACGTGTGAAACCAAGTGAAGCTTTAACAAATTTGAAACAAGTTCAGAGACATACATTGCCTGAGAAAACCTCTTCACTAAAGTCTCTTTCATCATCAATTGAATTTAAGTCATGAATTGAGGAAGACAAACACTGCTTAAAAAAAACAAATTAAAACAAGTTCCAAAACATATACATATACTGCTTAAGAAAAGTTGTTCCCTTTAATTTGATGAAGCTTGAACACATTGGCCTCCTTGAAGATGAATCATGAGGAAGGTGCATCATCAGAATTAGTAGGCTTAGCAGTGCAGACAACTCGAAGGGTGTTGTTTCCCATCTCTTCTTGTTCCTCTCGTATCAGTTCAACTGAATCAATCAGAGACTTTTTCACACTTCCCCTGACCTCAATCAGTTGAAGAGTTGGAATATCTCCGATATCACAGGGAATCTCATTGAGATCTTCACAATTCTCCAAACTCGAATCTTCCTTCATATATTTCCAGTGTCTCGAGTAGGTGTAGATGTACCAAATCATCCAGGCAAACTCCACTGTCATAACGAACACCTTCAGAACAATCGATCTGTAACTTTTTCAGGTTTGGGATCATTTTTAGAACCGCTTCTCTACAAGTGTTACCCGGGAAAGTGTTTGTAGGCTTTCTAGAGGACAATCAGTTTCTTCTGGATCATCAAAATGAATGGTACCACCATAGTAAACATGTCTTAGTTGTGACATGCACCGGGTCAACACAATCATAGGAGTTTCTAAAGCCCCGAGTTGAAAGTTTTGATGAATGACTAAGGTTTGTAGATTTTGAAGCACCGGTAACGATGTAGGAATATCACCACGAGATCTAATAGAAAGGTACCTTAAATTAAATAGCTCATCTAGATACCCTAGTGTTGGTAACACTAAGGGGTTCTGCATCCAACACCCTCAGCAATCTCACATTCTCGAGAAAGTCCAATCTCTCAGCTGAACAATACTGCGAGCATTTGATGGAACGAATGGTTGAGCCGTTTAAGCTTGAAAAGAATTCTAGCTTAGAATAATCAACACTTACACGACGTTGATTTCTTACTTTTTCAATAAAACACTCCTTTCCAATATACCGATCCATGAGATTCAAGAAAAACTTACTTTCGTGGGATTTTCTTATGCATAATTCCCGCATCAAATCATGGAGGCTGCATCTTTTGATTCTCCCATCCCATTTCCTTTTCGTGATCAAAACAATTTTTCTCTTCACGAGTTCCTCTAAGCATTCTTCTGCCACATTTTCAAAATTATCAGAGTAAATTGGAGATTTGACAAAGCCCTCAGCTACCCATAATCTGATGAGTTTCTTTACATGGATCTCATGATCTTCAGGGAAGGAAGCCATGTACAAGAAACATGGCCTCAAATATTGAGGTAATTGGACGTAGCTCAGAGATAGTATCTCTTCAATTTGGTTGTGCTCTGCAGAAACTGCAGACTTAACATTCTCTGCAATCTCCAGCCATGAAGTTGGATTCCTGCTGACCGTGGATAGAAGTCCTGCAATCACCACAATTGCGAGGGGCAATCCTTTACAGCTTCTTGCAATCTGTTTCCCGATATCTTGTAATTCGAAAGGACAATCTTCACCTCCAAACACATTCTGCTTGAGCAAATTCCAACTCTCAAATTCATTCAACAAGCTCATTTCATAAAGCTTGCTCGAAGGGTCTGGATAAGAGGCCACGTCAGACAACCTTGTGGTTAGCATGACACGGCTTCCATTACCATCATCAGGAAATACCCTTCTAACAACATCCCATGCCTCACTACTCCAAATATCATCCATCACAACTAAATATCTCCTCCATTTTAAAATTTTGTACACTTTTTCCTCATCACTTTGCCCCAGTCTACCTGTATTGTATTTTTTCAAGGATTCTAAAAGGCTTGAATGAATTCTCTGTGCACTAAAATCTTGTGATATTGTAAGCCAAACACGAATATCAAAATGACTCGTAATTAGTGGATCGCCATAGACATTTCTGGCAAGAGTTGTTTTGCCGATGCCACCCATACCACAGATTGGGATGACTTGGAGTTTTTTGGATCTTTCTCCACAAAGCCGGTCTTTTAGGCCTATCACATAATCTTCACAACCAACCATGACATCCTTGTGGATCGGAAGAGAAGTTGATGAAGAACTAAGAGCAGCGGAAGAATCAGCCCCAAGTTGAACGTCGTTGCTGCTGGAGCTGGAGCTATCCTTGATTTCTCTCACTTCTTCACCAATCGAACCAATATGCTCCACCACTTTTTCCAGATGGAGTTCATGTTGATGGCATCCAGACAAATTACAAGAAGACAAACAATCCTTTTCCAAATATTGTGAAGTATGTTCTGCCCACACTTTCCATGAAACACAATTCCTTGTGCTTTTAGATAGAATTCCTGCAATCTTCACAAGTGCTAGGGGCCATCCTTTGCAGCGTGTTGCAATGTCTTTCGCAATATTTTCTAATTCAGAAGGACATTCTTCAACTCCAAACACCTTCTGCTTCAACAAGTTCCAACTCTGATCTGCATTCAACAACCCCATTTGATAAAGCTTGCTAGAATGGTCTGGATAAGAAGCCACGTCACACAACCTTGTGGTTAGCATGACACGACTTCCATTACCATCATTGGGAAATACCTTCCTCACAGCATCCCATGCCTTACTACTCCAAATGCTATCCATTACAACTAAATATCTCCTACCCCTCAAGATTTGGTACACTTTCTCCTCATCACTCTGTCCCAATCCACCGGTGTTGAATTCTTTCAAGCACTCTAATAGGCTTGAAATAGTTCTCTGTACACTAGAATACTGAGATATAGTAACCCAAATACGAATCAAAAAATGGTCGACAATTGAAGGATCATGATAGACATTTCTGGCAAGATTAGTTTTACCGCTGCTAGCCATACCACAGATTGTGATGACTTGGAGCTTGGATGATTCTCCACGGAGGCGATCCTTGAGATCCATCGCATAATCTTCAAAACCAACCATGGTATTGTTGTGGGTAGGTAAATCAATCCACTTCAGCCGGCGCATGACTTCTTCGGTATAGTTAGGCCACGAAGAAACTTGCTCCGACATAAAATATTGTATGATATCCTCTGCTTCGTGAGCCAACTCCGCCATTCTCCCTTCCAAACTCTTATATTCATCCGGATATTTTTCAAGAAAGGCTTCAAAGGAAGTAACATAATGAAGGAGTGATAAAAGTTGTTTGTTATCTGCAACGGAGATGGATAATCGGTTATAATTCATGAGGCGATGTATGGTGTTTGAAAGGGAGACCACAGCAGCATAAGCAGCCATCTCTGAAACTTTTCTGTTTCTGTTTTCTTGGCAAAATCAAATGAAGGAAGAAAAAACAACAGTCAGCTATGAAGAACATAATCTATTGCTAAGGAAATCGGAGATGCAAGCCATAGTGGTGAGTGACCCGCCTTTGTTTTCACACAAAAAGGAGAATGAAACAAGTGATTGGTGTGCAAGAAAAGTTTCAATGCATGATTGATTCTGCATTTTTTCTAGAAAGATTTGGATTAATGTAAAAAATTATAAAATACTCTCTCCATCCACTAATTATTTGCCACATTATGGATGACACAAGTTTTAAAAAGAAAATGGTAGTATGTAGATATTATGAGTTGTGTGGGTCTGGTTAATACTACAAATGAAAAAATGGCAAATTTGATGGATGGATAAAAAAGAAAATTGTGGCAAATATTAGTGTATACTCCTATATTTAGAAGAATTTATTACAAATCCATTAAAAGCATGTGAAATTGCTCTACTTCATATCGAGTGTAACAGAAAAAAGGCGAAGTGCACAACAGAAGAGAAGAGTGGAGTGGGGTATGCTTTTTCTCTTTCTTACCATTTAGTTTTAGAAAATCATAAAATTGCCGTTGCAATTATTAACTAATAAACATATTTTTGACTCAAATTTTTTCCCCCATGGAAAACTCCGTAGAGTATTAGATATTTGGAGTAAAAAAAAAAATCAATCATAAAAATGAACGTTTCAAATGGAACGGAGGGCCGATGCTCCAGCTTAGGATATCCCTATATCAGTGTCATTGTACAATGCTAGTCTAGTTTCTTTCTCATATAATTTTAAAAGAGATGTGGGAAATATAATATCTGGTAGTCATTTAGGAATTTTGCACCACGTAAGACTTGTGGAATCGATTACAATACAAGTGAAGTATAGATGTCATAGCTCCTCTAACATTAATTGAGGCAATTGTATGTTTATTTCTGCCCAACACACAACAAATGAACACAAATGTGACATACGTAAACAATGCGCATATAAAAAATATTTGAATCCAATCGCATACTATAATGAGGAAGACTAAATAAACAACAAAGAATAACAAGTACCCTGAATAAAAATATGTTGAGCATCACATTCTTAAACTCTGTAACAATCGATAAAAAGAAAAAGGTTTTAAGAAATTAAATGCTTACCCACTGTTTTATTGTTCTAATGATTGTTTGAAGTTTAGCTATCATTGGTTTTGCCGGAGGGTGATGGTTTGGGAAAGAAGACAAACACATTTGGGGGAATAAGCTCAAATACCATTATTCATCTATCTCTGCTCTATTCTCTTCACATATGCAACATATCTGTAACAGAAACAAAATCCCACACTCTTAATTCTCAAATCTCGATCTATCTTCTCCTTCCCCTTCCCCTTTTCTTCTTGCAGCAAAGGAAGGAGCATTTCTAAATACTCCAATTTCCAACTTTAAGAGGATAACAACATTGAATAGGTGTTTTTCAAGATAAATCAAACTGCATTGCGGAGCCCTATAATTTAAAGAGTATATACTGTACATTTTTACAAATGTGAAAGTCATCATCAATTACATAATCAATCATAATCACCTCATTTTGCTTTTGATTAACTCAGGTATTAGACCAGGATGATTCTGAGGTTCTTTCCCCCGAAAAGTGACTTAGATGAGCATTCAGACTCAGATCGCACTATTTGACAGAGATTGCGCCACCTGCGGAAGCATTTGATGCAAGATCAACAACAAAATTAACTACTTTGACTACTTTCAGAAGCAAAAAACCAAAGGAGAACAAAATGATTCTTAATATGCAAAACACAACATCAGTTCAAGATAATACACACAAAAGCCTTGAAGACTCAAGTGCAGGACCGGAACACTCATACCACATACCACTGTCAACAACACACCACTTTCTATTTTTTGGATTCTTGTATGAAAATCCTCCCCAAAATTATTTCCATTACTGTCATTCCTCTTTCTCCTTAATGCCTTCCTCTACCTTTTCTCTCTCTTTCCAATTGCAACAGAGGGAAAACAACCCCAAACCCCAAATCCCAAACCATCTTCTTCCATGTTTCCTAGTTTATGGAGAAAAATCTAGTCGGCCCCCTGTTTCCCTCAAACCTCCCCGCCGTTCAGTTGACCCATCCTCCTCAACCCTGGCCAACAATCACCAGCCAAGATTGTGGCCGCTGACACCAACCAAGAACCAACCCAACGTACAAAATTAACCAATAATTAGATTGTAAAGATAAAAAAGAAATCAAATGCTTACCCATTATTTTGAATCTGTATGGTTGTTTGAAGTGTGGATATCACCAATTTTGGCTGAATTTTAGTATATTTTTACCTGGCTAAATTTGGAGAGACGAATAGAAGTGTTGGGTAGAAAAGCAGGAACAAGAAGAAACCAAAAAATCCATTAATCTCTATGACTCTCATGTGTCTCTACCCACCCTCTTCCTTTCTCTACTCCGATCCGTAAATCACGACATTCATCCCTCTCTACTTTTTTTTCTCTCTTCGCACACCCTCAAATTCTTCTTCTTCTTCTTGATTTCCGTGCAGTCCGCTTCCTTGTCCCTTGACCAATACTCATCACCTCGGTCCGCTAATCAGCAGCCAAGAATGCCACCGCCGACCGGTACCCTGAACTCAACGTGGAGACTGACGATACCAGCTAGAAACTCAGACTCAAAACACAGGGGAATTGTAAAGAGGGAAAAATAGGTTCGAGAAATCAAATGCTTACCATAGCTTCTTTGCTGTAACCAATTTTGGCTGATTTTGCAAAGCTAATAACAGATTTCGAGGCGCTCGCGGCGGCATCGAGCAGTCGGTGAAACAAACCTAAAAGTAGAAAGTGAATGGTGAAAATAAGGTTTACCGGATGGGATAAGAAGATGGATTTCCTATCTAACAAAGCAGCCCTTAAATGTCATAACATCACTAAAATGCCACCAAATACTATTCTTTCTAAAGTTTTTTTGCAATCAAAATACCAACGAGGATGCCTAAATTT